>JAVTVY010015318.1:0-67968 GCA_036873755.1 Hanleya hanleyi
CAGTCCTCGTCCCCAGGGGACCACAATATTTAATGTACAGTCTGTGGTCCCCAATGCTAAAGCTACGGTCATCAAACCAAACGTTGATACCATGAACAATGTGGATGACAGCCAGTCAACGGGTGCATGTAAAGATGACATCAAGGATGGGAAATCTCCGTCCGATGAGGATGTCACGGTGTCGGAGTCCACGACATCAGTAACAACAGCAACAACAGGTGAGGCAATGATATAATTGACTGGTTTATTATGACATTGTTCTTTACAAGATCACCGCACATATTGTGTTCTGTTGTCTTTTATGTCTGTATCTGTTTAAGCGTGACAAGAGCATGAAATAAATCTTCAAAATGTATCGCCTTATCATTCGCGGGCTGATTTTGTTCTATAGTAACTAACTGATGTCTTGAACAATTTTGTATCTTTACAATGAAACTATTGTTTATTCAAAGTTGGGAGTGAAGCCCGGCGAATTGTGACCAGGTCCAAGACAGGGTCTCTTACTCCGAAGCAATTCACTGACTCGGTCATGTCAACAACGGGAAGTCTCAAGGCGACCCTGAGAGCGTCGGCCTCCAGCAGCGAAGATGTCCTGGTTATTAACAAGGATGGAGATATTACTCGAGTTACCAGGAGTAAAAGCTCATCAGTCATAGAAACTCATTCACAGTATTTCAAATTGGGTATGTACACTATCCTAATCCTCATGATGTGAGATACTTTGATGGATTATAATTGGTTGCATGGATCATAGCAGGTTTTCATGGATCCTACAATTTTTTCTGGATGATTCTAGGTTTCATGGATCATGCTAGGTTTCATGGATCATCATCATACTAAGTTCCATGGATCAAACTAGGTTTCTCGCATCATATTAGCTTCTATGGATCATACTAGGTCCCATGGATCATATTAGGTTTTGTGGATAATGCTAGGTTTGATGGATCATATTCGGTTTTGTGGATCATTCTAAGTTTCATGGATCTGCACATCACACTAAGTTCCGTGGGTCATTTAAGGTTTTGTTCATGATATTAGGTTTAATGGATCATACTAGATTTCTTCGATCATACTAAATTCCATGGTTCAAACAAGGTTTCATCGATCATATTTGATATGCATCATACTAGGTTCCATGGATCATACTAGGTTCCATGGCTCATACTAGGTTTCTTGGATCACACTAGGTTTCTTGGATCATATTGAGTTTCATGGATCATACTAGGTTTCTTGGATCATACTAAATTCCATGGATCATAATAGGTTCCATGGATCATATTTGATCTATGGATCATAATTGATCTATGGATCATAATTGATCTATGGACCATACTTGGTTCCATGGGTTATATTAAGTTTCATGGATCATATTCGGTTCTGTGGATACTAGGTTTCATGGATCATACTAGGTTTCTTGGATCATACTAAATTCCATGGATCAAACTTGGTTCCATGGATCATATTTGATCTATGGGTCTTACTAGGTTCCATCGGTTATAGTAAGTTTCATTTATCACACTATCTTTCTTGGATCATACTAAATTTCATGGATCAAACTATGTTCCATTGATCATATTTGTTCTCTGGATCATTCTAAATTCCATGGATCAAACTTGGTTCCATGGATCATATTTGATCTATGGATCATACTAGGTTCCATCGATTATATTAATTTTCATGGATCACAATAGGTTCCATCGATTATATTAAGTTTAATGGATCATAAAAGATTCCATGGATCATACTAAGGGCTGTTCCATTTAAAAAGATGTACCCCCCACGGAAGGGAAACTTTGTATACCCCAACAACCAATATATGCAAATTAATTCTCCTTGCCTCCACCAAGCACAGCAAATAAATGTCCAGTACTACCTGGGAGAGAAGCATTTTTTTTTCATCATAGCAGCCCACCCACCCACATTTTTTATTTGGAAGGGAAAACAATTTTTCCTAAGAAACGATATCGGGCGGAAAACTTATTTCAGAGAAAATGGCAAATGCTTGGCTGTACACCATCGAAGTGGCGCTCTGGAGCGTAAAAACTGTAGTTTTATTCGGTTTCTACAGCCACGAGTCGTTTCTACTATTTCCTTGACAACTTGGCACGTTCAAACGATACAAAAATTGTGCATAGGCATGATTTATTGTTTTTTCACGCTTCAAACAGTTGAAGCGATGAAACAGCCACCATTTCCTTCTGAGCCGTTGCTAAGGAAGTGACCGACCGCGCATGCCCACAGCCATCCATTGACGTCACTCGGGACGCTCAGCTATCCACGGAAGTGATATGGTAATGAGCTTTCGCCATAAAAGGATGTTTCCGAGACCCCGAGACGTATGATAATGAGCTTCTGCCATATATGGATGTTTCCGTAAGAGTTCAACTATATTTTCTCTCGGGAATACACCGGATTGAGGCGAAGATTGCCGATCTAACCCAAATTCAAGCTTGTAACTTCAGCTTTCCAACGATATGCGGCAACAACAACAACAACGCCAACGATCTAGACCTGGGAATGGTTGTTGTCAACGACTAAAACTTGCCGTTTTCAGCGGTTTTAGGCGAATAATGACAGAGACAGTTTAACAACACGAGTAATTAGGTATTAATTAAACTATTTTCAATGATTTTGTCCGCCAATAAATTTATTTATGTGAAAATTGGGCACATTATGGACGTTAAAAATACAAAATCTCAATTTTCAATTTTTTTATTGTTCAGCCCCGATATGTCAACGCGCGTCTCCCCTTAAAAAGGAATCCCTTTCCAAATAACAAAGTGCATATTGGTAGAGGGCCCACCCATAGAAGCAATATTTTTACAGGCTTAAACAATCCCCAAGAGAAGCAATTTATTACCTGGAGGGACCACCAAGAGATTTCTATTCTGGACAACCCCACCCACCAATATATATTTTTTTTTTTCCCCTTCCGTGGGGGGTACATATTTTCAAATGGAACAGCCCTAAGTTCCATGGATCTATTTTAGGTTTTGTGGAGACTGTGTCTCATGTATCATACTAGGTTTCCTTTCTCCATCAAACATTAGTGTTGCACAATTAGAAGAATACTGCAGTGTGCACCAACTTATAAGGGCTAACATAGTGTTCAGACGTTTAATTGCATTCCTTGGGTTAAACTACTGACATTTGGTGCTCAAATGATCAGCCTTGATCTTAGTCAATATTTAGTCTTAATCTTTATATATATCCTCAATAATTCAGTCACAAAGAGTGAAAGTTCTCGCAATAGAATCAGAGGGTGATAAAATTTATGGAAACAGGAAGTTGACAAAATCGTTAAAAAATTATGCACATAGTCAATTTCGTTTATTTCAAAGTTGATCAAATTTATTAGAATGATTTGGTTGAATTTTGTCCATATAATTTAAATTGGGTGGTGATTGAATTATTGATATGCTGATTGAATTATTGATATGCTGATTGAATTATTGATATGCTGATTGAATTATTGATATGCTGATTGAATTATTAGAGGATTGACCATAAGCTTATCTACCCTATTTCTTCTCATTTTTCGAACAGTATTTTTGAACTTAAAAGCAGAAAAACCCATCTTTATACCAATTGAGGCTGAATACTGTGGCTTAGATATGTTATTTATCCCAAGAACTGAGAAGATAGCCGGTGAAATTTGTATAATTTTAGCAGAATTTCTCTCCGCAGATGCCTGATGTTAAGTTTTGCTGTCTGAATAATTAGAAAAATAGGGTACTGTACTAAAAACTCTGGTACAATTCCTTTGTATTAAATTATATTAAATCTGTTCTCAGGAATATTTCCTTCACACTGAAAAAGAAGCGAAACTAGATGCAATCATTTGTTGTTTTAATATACTATTGTTTTATCGTAGTAATTGAGCTGATGTCTGTTTGACAGGTATGGAGAATAGTTACAAGACCTATCAAAACCAGTATTCTACTGTCAACTTGGCCCTCAATAAACACCAACATAATGAGGAACGTGACAAGAAACGCTTCCTATCGCACAAGTTCAGTCTTACACCACTCAGCGAGTTCAAGTGGAATGGGACAGTTCACGGCACACGGGATCAGATCATCGCCACTTTGAGGGCCAGCGTGATTCAGCTAGAGAACAACATACCCTCTCCGTTCTTACACCCCAACTGGCCAATCCACCGTGCCAACTGGCAAAAGGCTGTGCATATGTGTCAGAATCCCCGTGACTTTGCCTTGGCCTTGGCTATTTTGGAGGCCTGTATGAAACCAGCTATATTCAACCCTGTCTGGACGGAATCATTGGGTATGTATAGTATACAACAGAGTAGGAACTGTGTAAACCAACCATGCCTTTGATAAGGATATTGTATTGGTCTAGAGAGGGTCCTAGAGATCTTCTAGTCAATGTCAGTCACTCACTATGAGAAATCAAATCTGGAAGCATACATGTAACTGCAGTGCAGAAGTCCTCTCGGAGGCACCTTCACGTTTCATTCTGTAGCAGTTCTTTCTGGCTGTCATACCCTCTCCCAGGTTGCTTTGCACTATTTGGAAAAGTTCAGGGATCTACCATCATATTTTACAAATTGGTGTTAGGTACGTTTTTATCTCGCCTTACGAAGTAAAGGGGAGATATTGTGAGGGGGGAAAGAGGATGTCGTCGTTGGTGGCGGTGGCGGTGTCCCCGGCCTGGAAATGATAAGGTTTTTGGTTTAGCAAATTCAAAAAAATTTTAGAAAATTTAGAACAAATATTAAAAAAATAAAAAAAATATGGGGGTGGGTATTCCACCTTGGGGCACTACCCCTGGGGTGCTCCAATGTTAAAATCCCTATGATAGAGTTTTGCGTTTAGCTGAAGTGCACATGTATATCTGTACTTAGAAAGTTTGCTGCAGTTGTCAGCTGTCATTGGATGATTATGAAACTTGGTACACATGTTTCTTATGATTAGAGGATGTACCTGTTCAATTTAGGAGATGAAATATTCATTTTTGTCCAAATTATGGCAAATGATAGAGTTTTCTGTTTAGCAAAATTGTACATGTGGGCCTCTACATGTATACATGAACATGTACATAGAAAATTTGCTGCAGTTGTCAGCTGTCATTGGATGATTACGAAACTTGGTACACATGTTTCTTATGATTAGAGGATGCACCTGTGCTATTTTTTGAGATGAAATATTAATTTTTCTCCAAATTATGGAAAATAATAGAGTTTTGCGTTTAGCTGAAGTGCACATGTACATCTGTACTTAGAAAGTTTGCTGCAGTTGTCAGCTTCTCATTGGATGGTTATGAAATTTGGTACACATGTTTCTTATGATTAGAGGATGTACCTGTGCTATTTTTGAGATGAAATATTAATTTTGGTCCAAATTATGGCAAATGATAAGAGTTTTCTGTTTAGGCGAATTGTACATGTAGAGGTTGTACATGTAGGCCTGTACATGTACAGTCTGTACTTAGAAAGTTTGCTGCAGTTGTCAGCTGTCATTGGATGATTATGAAACTTGATACACATATTTTGTATGATTAGAGGATGTCCCTGTGCTATTTAGGAGATGAAATATTGAGTTTTGTTCAAATTTTTAGGGTTTTGTCATAGTAATCTGCCAATGATAATGTACATACATGTACACCTGTACATGGAAAGTTTGCTGAAACTGTCAGCTTTCATTGGATGAGTTTGACACTTGCTACCCAAGTTCATTGTGATTCGAGGGTGTGCATGTGCTATTTAAGAAATATGACATTAAATATGAATTTTTGCACTTCATACGTATTCATTGATAAGGTTTTTGTTGGGCAAAAATTTACATGTAGATCTGTACATGGAAAGTTTGCTGAACCTTTCTTGGGATAATTATAAAACTTGGTGGACATGTTTCATGTTTTCCTTGATCAGACCTATGCAGCAGTAATCCAACATGGGACTGGCCTATCCAGCAGTAATCCCAAATGGCACTGGCCTATCCAGCAGTAATGCCACAAAGAACTGGCCTATCCAGCAGTAATCCCAGACCGGATTGGCCTATCCAGCATTAATCCCACTGGTCACTGACCTATCCAGCCATAATCCTACATGGGACTGACCTATCCCGCTGTAATCTCACACACAGTTAGCCTATCCAGCAGTAATCCCACAAGGCAGTAGCCTCCCCAACAGTAATCCCAAACGAGATTGCCATATGCAGCAGTAATCCCACACTGGACTGCCTATACAGCAGTAATCCCATACGGGACTGACCTATCCAGCAGTAATCCCATACGAGACTCGCCTATCCAGCAGAAATCCTATGCAGGACTGGCCTATCCAGCAGTAATCTCACATGGGACTGACCTATCCAGCAGTAATCTCACACTGGACTGCCCTATGCAGCAGTAATCCCACAGCACTGACCTATCCATCCTACATGGGATTAACCTATATGACAGTAATACCACATGGAACTGATGTTATTGTCTGTACCAGATAATCTATTCCGGACATTATTGTCTGTACCACATCACCTATTCCAGACGTTATTGTTTACTCTACCAGGGATTCATACACGCTGGTTTTTGCCACCGGTATTCGGTGGCAAAATTCACTAGAAAACTCAATTCGGACTGTAAAAAAACTGAAGTGTATGCGTTTAACACAGTAAATATTCAATTTCTCAGATATAAACTGAATTCCGGTGAATGCTAAAACTCGTAATTTGACCAACAACTCCGTTTAAAAAAATTTCTAGACGTACGCTCACAGCCGACTCGATAAAACAGGGAATTCCAAGTTGAAACAGCTTCAGCAATTTCCGCCCTCGGCTTGCAATCTTCGCCAGCCCAACGAACGTTAACGTGATTTATCCGTATTCTGTCATCTTTCTCAGATTACCATGTGTGTTCGCTTCAGCCTTATAGTAATACAATTACAACCTATCGGCGGTAGTCCGAAGAATATATCAGTCTCTGATTTCCGCCCGAGCAGTCCCGATGGCGTGACGAAAAAAAATATGGCGGCTGCTGAGCAAGTTTGACAGGAGGGAATGTTCTGATCTTACCGACAGATGATCTTGTGTTTTCACGGACGCATAAGTATACCAACATTACGGGGATTTATTACGCTATATACTGGGATATTCTCAAAATGCAAGATGTTATTTAGCCAACTTAACAGTGTTATTTTTTCATTGCAGATTTAGGCAGGGTGTTGTAGAAACGAAAGAAACTTTGTCTCAAATTTTTATGACGAAAGTATGAAACCAAACGGAACAAGGTGCCATTTTAACGAATCATAAAGGAGTGAATTAAAATTTGAGAGAATAACTCAAATGTGTACTGAAACAATGGCCAGATTAATTCAACTGACCAAAGCTGGGATAGAACAGGAAAAGCGTGCTCAGGTCAGCGTGACCGTATTGTTGTGGACAGCAAAGGCTCGAGCTGGTCAATTAATCAGGTTAATCTGAACCCTGGACAGGGAAAGAAAGTCACTACCAGTAGCTTTCTGATGTATTTATATATGATCATGACATAATGACTAAGTTTAAGCTGGTGTATCTTTTGAGATGGCATTGTTGTTGTAATAATTTTTCTTTTTCCAAGATGCCTTAATTTAAAGCCTTTTCAAATAAATTAAGACAGTAATTTGATGTTATATTACTTTATTCTAAGCTTTAAACTCTTTCTCAGAACCATTACATATGGCGGCGGCAAAAACACAAATAACACAATAGCAATCAGGACGCCGGTGGCAAAAACTGATAAAAACTCAATTGAGGTAAAAAAAATACTGAAATTTCAGTATCCGGTGGCAAAAGTTTGGAGTTCTATGAATCCCTGTCTTCATGTATGCCTTCAATACTGCTGCAGCTTCGGCGGATGACCCCGCAAGGCGAGATGTTGGGGTTCTCAGAACGCTTGTTTTTAACGCTCCCAGTTACTAGACATGCTAGAGCGATCCGATGAGGTGTGGGAATCATATCTGTACGTCCAGCATTGTTTTCACATGATTGAGACATATACATGTACATAGTTACATTTTACAGGTTTAATAGTTTAGATTCCAATTGGGAAGAGTTAAGAATTCTGAGAGATTGAGGAACAGATAATACTGACAGTACTTGTCCCTTTTCTAGGTCATTTACGACTTCTGAGACTGACATCCCTGGAAAGAGAGGAAATGAAAAAGAAGGAAAGACGCCGTCGTGATGAGGACGATGATCCAAGCCGTCTGATCTGGGTCAAATATCCCCTTGGGCTCAAACACCAGGTACATAGCCATGATAGCCATTGCGGGCACACTGGACAGGATTGTATACAGCTAGACAGCTAGAGTTATTTCAGCTTTTCTCACTAATTATCCCCTGCTGGACCCCGGTCGGGGGATATAGAATCACTCACTGTTTGTGTGTGTGCATCAAATATTCCCATCAACTCAATAACTTGAAAACTATTGATTCAATTGACTCCAAATATTAACTGAAAGTGAAATTTCTTGCTATTGATTTTGAGGTCAGTGTCACTAGGTCAAAGATCAAGGTCACTTAGACTATAAAATCTGCAAAAAAAGAGGGAAATCTCCAGTTCCAGTTTGTCAATTGGTACCAAACATTGGGTATATGGCGCCGATGGGTCAAAGAAGAAAGCTATTTTATGTTTAGGTCAAAAGGTCAAAGATCAAGATCACTTCAGTCGGAGAACCTGTAAAAAATGGAAAATCTTCTGTTCTATGTCCAGAGTAAAGGCTCAAAACTTGATATCTATCTTGCATATGGGGCAGAGAATAACCCTATTTGCTAAAAGGTCCATCTGTCCATAGTCCGTGCGGAGCACAATATCTCTAGAAGGACTATAGCCAGGCTCTCCAAATTCATACAACAGTTACACTTGGTGATTGGTCAGCCTAATTCATACAACAGTTACCATGGTTACACTTGGTGATTGGTCAGAAGCCTATGGATAATGATCAGATCAGATTCCATTGATTTATTTCCACGTAGTTGAATAAGTACTATTATTATGCCCCCCTCCCCCCCCCTCTAATTAGAGGGGGGCATATAACGATCGCTTTGTCCGTCTCGTTTCTTATAGAGAAATTCCATATTGAAAAAGGTATTCTAGTATGAAAGATAACCTTATCAATATGCTTTCTTAGGTGGTTAACCACTTAAGAACACAAAAAAAACACTTAAGATGTCCTTATACGCAAAAATGACCACTTATGTCCTTATACGGAAGAATGACCACTTAAGGTATCAATCTCAAGGACGGACGTCCGTCCGAATTTCTTGTCCACGCAATATCGCAGTTAATATTCGATGGACAGGATGGCATGAAATGTGGCCAGTGCCTCGTAGTTGTGCAGCGTAGAGTTTTTTCCGAGTTTTGGTTATATTTTCAAGAATTGTGACCCTTCGTTCCTGAAATCTCTGTGAATGGGACTTGTCGGGGCTGGATCGTGGTTAATATTGTATGGACAAGTATGAAATTTGCATGATCTGTGGTCAGTGCCCCGTAGTTTCTCCCCGTAAAGTTTCTCCGCGTTTCACTTATATTTTCAAGACTTATGGCCCTTTGTTCCTGAAATCTCCGTAAACTGGGACTTGTCCGGGCTGGATCTTGGTTAATATTGTATGGACAATCTTGAAATTTGCATGATATGTGGTCAGTGCCCTGTAGTTATGCAGCGTGAAGTTTCTCCAGGTTTCGCATTTATTTTCAAGAGTTATGGCCCTTTGTTCTTGAAATCTTTGTGAATTGGGACTTTTCCGGGCTGGATCTCGGTTAATATTATATGGACAAGTATGAAATTTGCATGATATGTGGTCAATGCCCCATAGTTGTGCAGCGTGAAGTTTCTCTGCATTTCGCATATACTTTCAAGATTTATGGCCCTTAGTTGGAATATGTATTATGCGAGGCATGGCAAAAAAAGTGACCAGAACAGAATTTTTATAATTATTCAAATTAGGCCTCCACTGACCAATACAGAACAGAACAATGGTGGGGCAGTGTCAGACTAAAGCGGAATGGGGGGCATACAATTAAGCAATCTCTGCTTCTTTTCTGCGTTTTTTTCGTCTCATCTGACAGGGGGGGGGGGGGGGGGAACTGGCGGGGAATATGTGAGCTCTCGGCTCTTGTTCAAATATAAAATATAAAAGTTAAAATATAATCCATGCAGTCTATATGTAGGCAATATGTGATTTAATTATTTTGTGATATTTTGCATGTGCCCATAATTTATCATGATCCACAAAGTTAGCGAACGATTGCGAGAATTGAATTACTGACTTCGTTCCTTGATAAAGTGGTGTTGTTGTTTTAGGTGTGGAAGCAGAAGGGAGAGGAGTACAGAATAGCTGGAAACGGTGGCTGGTTATGGACCAATGCTGCCAGGAACTACCAGTATGTCCCCCAGGATACTGTCGGCCTCAGGGGTGTAGCCAAACGACTAAGAGTCCGGAGAATAAAGGCGGCAGAGACGGCGTCAAAACAGCAGGCCCATAGCTCAGAGGTCAAGGTCAAGGAGGAGGCTCTAGATGAGGAGGAGGAGGAGGAAAAGATGGAGACAGAAGAGAATGAATTATCGGATGAGGAGAAAGATAGCTGCACTAAGGAGGAGTCTGAAGACAAGGAAGAGAAGAATGCCTTGACTGATGTGGATAGTTTACAGCACCAGGTCTCCGATACTGAGATTAACTCGCCCGTTAAGGGCAAGAAAACTGATTCCACTGTCAAGGTCAAAGTTGAAGCCATTGAAGAAGAAAATGGTGAGAAAGAGGTAGAATGTATGGAGGTAGATGATTCAGGTGGGAAAAAACTGATAAAAGAGGTACCAGCTAATACGACAGAGAAAATAGATTCAGAAGCTCATCCAGTAAAAGAGGTTGTAGACATACAAAATACGAAGTCAATCACAAATTCGGTCTCTCCTCTCACAGTAAATGCTATCAATCATTCTGAGGATAAGCCACTTCCAGAGAATGATTCTGGGAAGACACCAGAGAATTCTAATCAAATGGACCAAAAGAAGTTCGTATTAACAGAGGATTCTGGGAAGACTGGAATGTCAGTGGAAGATAGTGGGAAAAATGATTCTGTTGAAAAGTCTGCAGATGATTCTGGAAAGAGTGTGCCAGTTGATGATTGTGTAAAGAAAGAGCCAGTAGAAGATTCTGGAAAGATTGAGTCCGTAGAACATTCAGGGAAGATCTCATCAGTGGAAGATTCTGCAAAGAATATGTCAGTGGGAAATTCTGGAGAGAAAGACTCAATAGAAAATTCTGGAAATAATCCATCAATGGAAAATTCTGTAAAAACAGAACTAGATTCTGTGAAGAAAGAGTCATATGCAGGATCTCAGTCAGTAGAAAATGTGGAATCAGCCAAGATTTTGAGTGAAAAACTTAATAGTGATTTGGATGTGGAGGGTTGTGGAGATAAGAAGAGTGCCGCCTCGAACTGCATGGCCAAGAAACTAGAAAGTGATATCAGTAGTGCTAAACCTATGTCAGGCAGGGGAAACAGTGAGAGTGTTAAGGCAATGCCAGTGGGAATCAAGATGAATCGAGATCTGGATCCTCCTGAACGTCCTCCCTTTTCCACCTTACCTCCCAAAGTCGATGTGGAACTGGTTGATGTGTCCAAAGCCCTTCTTGATCGCACGTATTACATCAAGCTGACCAAACCATATTCTAAGCTGGACCACTTGCTGGACCGCCGACTCAAACAGAGAGATTGGGAGACTAAACAGCGATTTGTACTGCAACAACAGATCATTAGCAGGTTAAAACAGGAAAAAACCAAATCTTTGCTGGGAGATAAGTCATTGGTTTGTAAGAAATTAGCAGGAAGTGGAGATGGATCTGGAACAGGGAGAATGAAGATCAAACAGTATAACTGTTATTCTCCTTTATGTAGGCGAGAGAGATCGGACGTTACGGTCTGCTATTCTGCCTTGTGTAGGAAAATCCATCGTGAAGTTGGAGACACAGTGATGGAGGTTGCCCCGACGGTCGAGGATGTGAAGGATACTGAAATCAAGGCATCTGACGTTGAAAGAAAGAAGTTTGAGAGTATTCTGGATGATGGTGAGGATGAAGAGATTGATGTGGAGGGGGATAGAGATGATGCCAGTGACACTGGTCAAAGCAAGTCCTTGGAATCATTAATTAAACCTGACCAACCAAAGATCACTGCTTCTAATTCTTGTTCCTCCTCAGTTGTGATGACCAGCAGTACGACAAGCACTCTGCAGAAAACTACTGCGTCAACATCTAACTTTAATACCTCCCTATTATCATCGTCAAACAAGTCCATATTACAACCCTCATTAATTAAAAGTGTCCTTGGAAAGAAGTTGCTAGTCAGTAAATCATTAGGCACATTGTCTACAGCAACAACAACGGCAACAATAACAGCTGCCACCACAACAGCTGTGGCAGGCTCCTCAGAAGGCACAATGGCACAACTCTTGGTGAAAAAGATCTCTACTGCATCAGCGTCCCCAGCCAATAAGACTCTGAAGGCACAGCAAGCAGCAGCCAATCAAATTCTGTCGTCCCTCTCAATCGACGAATTGCGATCCAAAATACCTCCAACGCGAAGCACAAAAGAAAAACTCCAGCTGGCAAAGTTTACGAAGGCCGGCAATAAAAAAGGGAAGACACTGAAGAAAGGGAGCTTGCCTGTTTGTCAAAAATTCCAAACTCCCAGTGCAAAAAGGAGCATTTTTGTGCTTGAGAAGTGTGAACTGAGAAAACTTGCCAGAAAATGTGGCCACAAGGAAGCTGCTGGCTTCAATTACAACTGTAAAATGAATCATGTGAACTGGCCTTATCCGTGTCCCAGGCCACTGTTTAAAACAGCCTGGCGCTACAGGACACAGACTCTGAAAACCCTGGCAGCAGCGGGCCTTCAGCTTCGCACTCTTTGGGCTTGTACGAGATGGGATGATATGTGTGTCAAATCACCTGCAGGCGGCACTAACACCAATTCTACAGAATCTGAAATCACAACCACAGAACTCCTGAAACGGAGAGACATCGGGCCGTATGGTCTCCGATCAGAGTTCCTGGTCAGAAAGATTGTGGTACCAATAGGCTTGCCCAGTACACCAAAAGGTAAGTAAACCACCAACCCTCACTGTGTATGGATGGGAGCGACATCACTGTGTAATTTGATGTTGAATATTTTGGAGGCATAACCTTAATCGGTTGAACGGCCGATACCGGTACTGTAAGTAGCATTGTTTTAGGAATAATCCATTTGGAAAGGATTCTTATTTCATACTGGTGTGACCATGAACCTTTAGACTTCCCCGTCATTTTCTTGACTAAGCTAAAATAATATTACTCTATCTCAGTATTTTATTCTTTTGATCTGAATCTGAAAACGTTTCTGGCTATATTGATTTCACCAATATCCCGTAATATTTTGTTCCAGAGAAATACACACCTCAGCGAAGTGGTTTGCGGGAAAGGAAGCGGGCTGAATCTCCAAAACAAACTGAACCCAGTGTGACCGAAAAATGGACCCCGGAGGAAGAATTGGAACTCTGGGAAATAAAACAGTTCGGTGAAAAGTAAGTAATGTACTGAAGTTCACTGTCAACGTTAGGATACTTGTGCAGTTCACATTGGGGCTGTTCCATTTAAAAAGGTATGGGAGGGGAGGAAGGCACTAAATTTTTTATTCTATGGGTCATGGAAGAAAATTCCCTTCAATCCATGTTATAACATTGGGAAGGCCAGTAAAATTTCTATGGGTGGTGGGGTATAATTCAAAGCTGCCTTCCGCCCCTCCCATAACTTTTTAAATGGAACAGCCCTTAGCAGTAATTTGTATTATACAGCCATGTCCGTGTCTCGAAGATATATTCTCTTAACTACAAATATGTGAATCATATACATGTTCATTGTAACGTGTGCACCGTGAAGTCCATTTTAAGCATCAACCTAACACGCTGGTAACTGGTAAACAAAATTAATTTTTCACTTTAGTGTGAAAATTCATGAACACTTAAATATAAATTCAGATCATGAAATCATTGTAGGCTCTAAAGCTGTATTGGTTATAGAACACAGGATGATGTGTGTAAGTAATACGATATTGTGGCAGCTCTCATAGTACAGCCCATTATCTGTTATATATATCAGGTCATGGGAGTGTCAGATCTGCCTAGGAAGATACTGTATTGATACTGTACCAACATGTTAACTTGTAATCATTGCTGGTACTTTTATAAGAACATACATAGTGTGGGCATATTCATGATGAATTGAAGCTATTGGGTATTCAGTGTTACAACTTTTGTGATTAACAGACTAGAGAAGCAGCGAGCGGCTCTACAGGAGAAGATGCACCAACAACAGGCTCAGCAGAATGCCACACAGATCAAAGCTCAGATGGAGGCTCAGCTCAAACAACAGCGCCTGGCCTTGCAGCAGAAACGTCTTGCTGAAACCCAGGGTGTGAAAACAACCACGGCAGCATCAATCACCACAGCGACCAGTACAATAGTCACAGCTAGTCCAGTTATCAGCATATCTACACCGACCATAGTGAAAACCAGTCCAGCTACAAATATCATCTCCACGCCAACGCTCAAACATCTCCATGTCCAGCCAAAGAGTATCATCACTACATCACGTTAGTATTGAACTTTTCTGTATTTGTGCACCTTTTGCTCTTGGTTAATATTTCTTGGATGTGGAGATTCTCTCGTCACGTGATGTGCTGTGAGACACCCTTGACTCTCATGGCATCTTGTTTCTGTTTAGAGGCGCCACTCAACTCTCAAGACATCTTGCTCTTGTTGAGAAGCACCACTCGACTCTTAAGTATCATGGTTGTACTAAGAGGAACCCATTGCCTTTCAGGTATCATGGTTGTTTTGAGGGGCACCATTTGCCTCTCAGGTATCATGGTTGTGCTGAGAGGCAACACTCGGCTCGTAGGTATCATGGTTGGGCTGAGAGGCACCATTTGCCTCTGAGGTATCATGGTTGGGTTGGGAGGCACCATTCGCCTCTCAGGTATCATGATTGTGTTGAGAGGCTCGTAGGTACCATGGTTGTGCTGAGAGGCACCGCTTGGCTCTGAGATATCATGTTTGTGTTGAGAGGCTCGTAGGTACCATGGTTGTGCTGAGAGGCACCGCTTGGCTCTGAGATATCATGTTTGTGTTGAGAGGCTCGTAGGTACCATGGTTGTGCTGAGAGGCACCGCTTGGCTCTGAGATATCATGTTTGTGTTGAGAGGCTCGTAGGTACCATGGTTGTGCTGAGAGGCACCGCTTGGCTCTGAGATATCATGTTTGTGTTGAGAGGCTCTCAGGTACCATGATTGTGCTGTGAGGCAACACTTGGCTCTCAGGTATCATGGTTGATGAGAGGCGCTCAAGTATCATGCTTGTGTTGAGAGGTGCTCAGGTATCATGGTTGTGTTGTGAGGCACCACTCAGCTCTCAGGTGTCGTCCTTGTGTTGGGTGGCACCCCTCACCTCAGCCCCATTGAGCTCCCGGAGATTGACCTGCGGGGTCATTGTGCACACTCCAGGTCTTGGTAAGAATGAGCCTCAGTCCCTCAGAGAACTTGTCGTAAGAGGCAACTAACTGGGCACCCGTGGGGTTCCTGGGTGTGAAAAGGAATAGAACCCCTCCTGTGGGGTCCCAGGTGTTAGAAGGAATAGGACCCTACACATATGGTTACCGGGTGTGAGAAGGAATAGGAACCAAATGTCATGATATGACTGAAATAGTGTTGAAAGTGACGTTAAGTCATCACTCTCTAGGCATCATCGTCATGTTGAGACACGCTGTGTACATATGTCTTATCCTCAACACTCACAGCAGAGAGCAATGGTAGTCGTGAAGTTGCTGAATTATGAGATGGTCCACATTGTATGTAACACGGGGGTGGGGTTTTTTTTGGAGAGGCGGGGGGGTGTTACATGTTCAATGCTTAATAATGTTGAGGGATTTTGCCTTGAATTAATGAAAAGTAAATGGGGAATACAGCTAGGGATAATCCCACTATCTTACTGGGATATTGGCTGATTTATTTCACAGTCAGTTCATCAGTCTTTCTTTGATTACATTATTCCTCCACACATATATATATACAAATGTTCATAAATCATTTCTCATCACTGGATGACTAACTTTGTATTAAAAAATATAATTAATTGAGTTTTTATATCTCAAAGTTTCGCAACATGCAACGACGGCCTCACCGATAAGGCCAGGCATCAAGTTACAGCTTCCGGGGACGACCGTGACCCTGAGACCCTCGACATCAGTCACGCTGGCCCCCAAACCATTCGGCTCCATCACCACGACCGCCTCGGGTACCATCCTTAGAACAATCACACCGGGACAAGTGCAATCAAAAACTAGTAAGTTATGAAACACTGTCTTCAAGCTTCGCTATCATATTACCATTATATAAAGTCTCCTACACAGCAACTAGTTATGTCATTTGTCAGGAAAATAATTTGAATTTAAATGTTTTGAATATATTTGAATATTTTTGTGAAAAAGCATTAAATGAATCTTTGAATGTCATACAAAAAGAGAATTTCAATGAAGACAGAATTTTTAAGTTGGATTTGAAAAACAATATTTTCTTATATAAACTTAATTTTACTCATCTATCAGGGTGAACGTTGAAGTTACAGGAATCTGTATGTATAATATTGTGATCATTTTCCATAGTCGTCCCCGTAGCTCCGACAGTGCAGACTCGACCCCAGGTGGTAGCTCAGGGTGTTCCAGGTCAAGTCCAGAATGTACAGATTATCCAGGGTCCACAGGGACAGTTACAAGTGCGGGGGCTGCTCCAGGGTAAGGCTGTTTCCTCTTCACACGTTCTTCTCACGAGTCCTAAAGTGTTGTTATATTCTAATACTTGTAATGACTGATAATGAGTTGTTTTCCTGTTACAATATCCTAGAGTTAGAGAGGTTCTCAGCACGTGGTTCATGGTGATCTATATATATATACATACTTTAATCCCTATATTTATGTAGTTTCCAATATTCTTCCTGGGCATGTTTGTCATTTGAAATTTATATGAAAATCGATGATTGAGGTATGAATTTGAGTAACACTTTTCTTGTGAACAGGTCAGCAGATAATACGTTTACCCGATGGTCGTCTACAACTGATCAGTCTACCTACTCATCCAGCCACTCAACAGATCGTCACCACCAGTACGGCTCAAGTGGCCACAGCCATCTCCACATCTGCCACTACCCATGCAGCAACCCCTGGCTCTGTGACTACCCAAGTCCGCCCGGCTACAACTGTCACTGCAGTGCATCCCCAGCTTGCTGTACGGCCACACCAAACCATGGTGGTTACCTCCCTTTCTTCTGCTGGCACAAGCACCCAGTCTCCTGCTCGTCTTGTCATACCCGCGACACAAGTGGTCACCCCACAAGCAGCCGTCGCCCTCAACAAACCTACCATCTCAGTTCTCTCTAACTCGGCCTCGGCCAACTCTACCATGCCAACCATCGTGACAATACCAGGATCGACCCAGAAAGTCACCCTGCCATTGGCACACAAACAAACTCTACCCGTGACGCAGAAAATAACCTCACCAGTATCACATGTGATAACAACACCAGTAACGCCGAAAGTCACATCACCTGTAGCCCAGAGACAACTAACCCTTTCAAGTGGTCAAAAAATTACAATTCCCTTTTCACAAAAACTGACATTTCCTACATCGACTCCTAAGCTCATCACACGACCCATGACCCCAGGCCCCCAGATCTCGGTCAGACCACAGACCCCTGGAACTCCTATAACCCCTGCTAGCAAACCGCAGGTAACTGTTACCAAAATGCCTGCCACAGTCTCTGCCGCACAGCTGTCAGCGGCAGCCGCTGGGACCAAATATGCAGTCACTCCTCAGGTTGTTCAACAAGGTAACAATTACTATTGAATCGAATGTCCTACTGAAGGTACTCGCTAAAATTAGACCACCTAATAACAAAATGGAGAACATTGTCTATGACATTGTGTGAAGCCTTAATTGTCTTACATTCATCTACATGTACCATTCAAGGGAGACAATTTGTTATCATTAAGCTCAAGAACCACCGTCAGATTGTCACCAAACTTGGCATGGTTATTTTGTGAATAGCCTCTACTATATCTCACCTGGTTTGGTACAGTTTGCAGCAGTTGGAGATTTCAAATTCTGTCTGTAACTGAGAATATATTGCTAATCAACCAAAACTGGTCCGTATGAAGGCTTTCAAACTCTGACATAAAATTTTCATTGCATTGATGTTGTGAAATAAATGTCTTCTGTTACAGTTGTCCGCCAGGCACTGCTACAGAACCAAGCTCCTGAGATCCAAGCCAAGTTGTTGGCCATGCAGCGTCAAATGGAGCAGGCCAGTCAAAAGCCTGATACAGGAAAACTACAGCTGGCGACCACACTGCTGGGTAAAGATAGCACTATACAGGCACTTCAACAACAACAACAGCTTCTCCGACAGCAGCAGATACAAGCTCAGGCAGAGAGCCTGAGAGCCAAACAACGAGCCCTCACACAGGAACAGAAAGATGAACAAACAAGGTATCATACCAATAGAATGAATGATTGTACAGTTACATTGTAGTCAAATGTTTGCTAGTTCAGCTTGTCGAGCTTGACAGTGTTCGCCCCTTGGTCTCTTATGTGTCACCAACTACAGTCAATTTACATTGTCCTTCCATCTCTCTGTAATTCCATTCTTTCCTAAGTTACAAGTTAGTCTTACCGAATAAAAATATTAGGTATACCTCTAACTCATGTCAAGGATATAGCCTATAGAGTCTGTCTGTACATTAAAGTTTATTATCTGTGCAATATCTGCCGTTTCAGTTGTTGAACACCAAAAGTATACATAGATCTATAACTCCACGCCAAAACGTATTCTCCTGTCTACTTGGTCACATATACGGATGTGGGAATGCTTTTGATTAAATGTGGTAAAATATATTTTGAAGTCCGTATGGGATATGGAAAAACTCCACACCAAAATGTATTCTCCTGTCTACTTGGTCACATATACGGATGTGGGAATGCTTTTGATTAAATGTGGTAAAATATATTTTGAAGTCCGTATGGGATATGGAAGATTTTTGGAAGTTAGTTAACGCTACATACACCCCCAGTAACTAAGGCTCTATTGTGGGGCATACATGTGGTCCTGCAGACATCTTGCCTATTGGCTCTCATTCAGTATTACTGATTCTATTTTTCAATGTGACAGGCAAGCTGTGTGCAATCAAGTTCTAAAGTCCATGTTAGACAAGATAGAGAGAGAGGAGAAACAAGAACAGAGAAAGCTGAAGAAACAAGAGACAGCCGAAGAAAAAATCAAACGGGCTATGGCACAGAAACTACAGGGAGCTCTGTATAAACATAAAGAATCTCTCAAGACTGAAATGCTGAAGAAACGGGCACTGATGGAGAAAACTGTACAACAGGAAATACAGGTGACTTTGCCCAGGTTTATTTAATCAATATTACTTTGTTTGCACCGATACATGGTAAGGTATCTCATAATTCAATAGTTACGTCTGGGACCAACCGGAAAAGCGGGGCTGAATACTGTCCAACTGTCCAATTTTGAAATATTCAACAAAAACCCACATTAAGATGGAAATAAAGAAATAGTAGAGATGCAAAAGACTTTAAAAAATGTATTAATCAAAGTCCAATTTCCATCAAAATTGAACTCTGTTGAGCAGTTGAATAATGTGCTTCGTTGTTCATTTTCAGTTGGAAGTTGGTGAGGTTGTGAAGAAGCAGAAAAAGGTTACCATGGTTACCAAGGTGACCGGTTCCCCAAAAGCTGGCACACCTACGATTCTGACCATTGCTCAAAAGGCTCAGAAGAGGAAGGAGGAAGTGTCTGCCGCAGCTGCCACAGCTGCATTAGTCCAGGCCTCACAGGCCCAGGCTGCTGCAGTTGCCGCAGCAGCGTCTGCAGCTGCCACTGCAGCGAGTGATGCAGCCAAAGCTACAAGGAGGAAGCAGAAGATCATCTCAACAGGCAGCGCAAAATCGAAGGATAGGAAACTGTACTGTGTGTGCAAAACACCATATGATGATAAACAGTAAGTTACATCAAGTATAATCATGTCATGCTACCATACTTTGTTGTGATACATAAAAATACCTTGATAAATTGTTCCAAAATATCAATGGTCATTCCGATTATTAATTGCTTTTGAGCATAGAATTGTTGTCTCTCTGTGTGTGCGTATGTTTGGTTTTACCATTAACACGATAATTTGAAGACTGTTGATTCCATGACAATATAATTGGGGGATAGCTTTCATCCTATTTTGAGGTCAGTAGGTTAAAGGTCAAGGAATCTAAATCTAGCTTCACTGTACTATATTCTTAGGTAGGACTGGAGCAGATTTGTCTTGTCTATTGTTCATTTGTCCTGTAAACTTGTCCCCTATGATTGATATGAAAAACCTGTTGTGAAATAAAAAAACTTTCATTTAAAAATTTTGCAGAGAAAGGGTTTTTTTCATCAACTTTTCTGTTTTAACACAAGAACAAACTTTGATATTAGCACCCTTTAAGGTTTACTTCATCACTTCACCTTTTGCTTCCTCCATGGAGAATTTTCTCGCTTGATAGGAATCAATTTCCAGGGCAAATTAGTATTTTCTTGAGTTGTCTGACCATTGTCGAATTCAGCGGTGGATATTTGAGCTCATGGCTCATGTATCTGACTAATCTAACTGAAAAAAAAACGAATTTACTGAGGAAATCCTCAGATCAGTTATCCCAAAGTTCCTCAAAAATCTCCTCATACCCTAAAAATTGCACTGAATATCCTTTGTGTTTTGAGTCCATTACCAATACCAGTGTTGTTCAGCGTTCTGAATGCAGATCAATTTGATATTACATCATGGAGAAACGCTGAAGGGGGTAAATGTCTTCACTGTGAGCACATGAACAACTGTATAAGGGCTGTTCCAGAAAAAAGTACATGGGGGGGACAGAAGGCACTTTATTTTTGCCCCCACCACCCATGTAATGAAATATAATAAATTTTACCCCCACCACCCATATTATTGAATATAATAAGTAACCTACATCAATGCCGTTATGTTTATCCATCAGGCAACCACCCATGTAATTATATAACTCTTTTACCCCATGACCCATACGTAAATATATAATGTGCCTTCTGTCCCCCCCATGTACTTTTTTCTGGAACAGCCCTAAGTAAGCCATATGACAATTTGACCTCTTCATTTCAGGTTCTACATTGGTTGTGACTTGTGTTCTAACTGGTTCCATGGTCGGTGTGTACATATCACAGAGTATGATGCCAAGCGTATTGACTCTTATGTCTGTGATGATTGTAAGAAGCAGACGGACAACACATCAGAGGAGCTGTACTGTTTATGTCAGACACCCTATGATGAGTCTCAGTATGTGTAGCTTCTTCTCACTTCATTTCTCTCCCTTATTACCAGTCACTTATGTTTGTATAATTACCAGTCACTGTGAAAGCTGTTAATCACTCTCTGTATGGTACATGTAATTCCCCTAATAATTCAATCACAGGAAATTCACTTTTCAACTCTGATATTCAAACAAAGAGAAAAAGTAGCATTTCCATTCTTCATTCAAATTGAAGAAAAGTGATATAATGACAAAATATGACACTTTGTAGCTGGTGCCATGGAGAATATTGCCAGATATAGGCCATTTTTGCTGCACTTCCGGTGATCGAATCATTAGGGGAATTACCGTATTTTGTTTTGTTTAAGTGATGTGATTTATCATTCTCTACAAGATCACTGTCCATAGATTTGGGCAGTTTCGAGACTGCATCTCCAGTGGTATTCCACAATAACGTTATATATTTTCACAGTAAACTTTAAATATTTCATCATTCTAGCATTTATGTCCCCAATATGAATGCACTGAACATTGTCCTACAGTTCGTCACTTTAGATTTTGTAAGCAGTAGTATGTGGAAGGAAGTGGGTTGACCCAGTGCCTGTACTAGCATGTAGCTAGCGAGAATTTCCCTTTAGCTCAGTTTGTAGGGCACTGGGCTGGTAAGCCAAGGGTCGGTGGTACAACTCCCGGCCGGAGAACTTGGTCACTACAACATTGGCGTTGCCGATAGGATCCTCGCGGGAATGGGAGTGGGTTGGGTCGATGGTCAGGTTGTCGAGATGAGGAAATATGGGAAGTGGTTGATGATGATCTGATTGTCGAGTTGAGTTGCTGGGAAGGATGGGTGGTAAGAAGAAGGGAATGGGGAAGCTTGTCGGGCTAGCCCCAGAGTTACTAGGGAAAGAGGATGGCGGTTCTTCGTGATGGAGAGGAGTGTGGTAGGAAGTGGGTTGACCCAGTGCCTGTACTAGCGAGAATTTCCCTTTAGCTCAGTTTGTAGGGCACTGGGCTGGTAAGCCAAGGGTCGGTGGTACAACTCCCGGCCGGAGAACTTGGTCACTACAACATTGGCGTTGCCGATAGGATCCTCGCGGGAATGGGAGTGGGTTGGGTCGATGGTCAGGTTGTCGAGATGAGGAAATATGGGAAGTGGTTGATGATGATCTGATTGTCGAGTTGAGTTGCTGGGAAGGATGGGTGGTAAGAAGAAGGGAATGGGGAAGCTTGTCGGGCTAGCCCCAGAGTTACTAGGGAAAGAGGATGGCGGTTCTTCGTGATGGAGAGGAGTGTGGTAGGAAGTGGGTTGACCCAGTGCCTGTACTAGCGTGTAGCTAGCGGGAATTTCCCTTTAGCTCAGTTGGTAGGGCACTGGGCTGGTAAGCTAAGGGTCGGTGGTTCAACTCCCAGCCGGAGAACGTGGTCAGTACAACAAGTACACAGTAACTTTAACATATACCAATGCAATTTTCTACATCTGTTGAGATAAGTGATTAGATTTGTATTCTTTTAATTGAGCATTTCTTTGGGACTCTTTGGCAAACATGAAATGCTGCTGCTTTAGATTTCAGAAGCTTATTCAGGTGTCACTTGTGTTTGGTAGGTAGTAAAGTAGGTATGGAGCCAGCTGAAGCTTTGAATCTATGCTCAATGGTTGTGTTTTGTCTCTTCCTCTCAATCAGATTTTATATTGGATGTGATCGATGTCAGGACTGGTTCCATGGGAGATGTGTGGGTATCACCAAGAAACAAGCTGATGACATAGACACTTACATCTGTCCAAACTGTCAGCGCAATTCTACAGACGATTCTGCCAGTCGCAAAGTTCTTACTCATAGTGATTATGACCACCTGAAACGTCTGATGAAGAGTCTACAGGTATTTGTCTCTCCTATATATCCTAGGATCAGTTCTACAGGTATTTGTCTCTCCTATATATCCTAGGATCAGTTCTACAGGTATTTGTCTCTCCTATATATCCTAGGATCAGTTGAAGACATATCAGTTAGGGCTATTCCAGAAAAAAAGGCATGGGGGGGGCGGATGGGAAGCCTTTTTTTTTTCTATGGGTGGTCGTGTTAAAATGAAATCCAATTCTGTGGGTGGTAGGATTAATAAAGAAATGGATTCTATGGGTGGTGGGTAAATAAAACCAATGGTGTCAATGTCTGGTCGTTGTTTTCATTCATTTATTTATTAAAACACTACCCGAAGTGTTGTCTGTTCTTTTGTATATGTAATTTCTCGCTGGCAACCCTCGTATCTTCCTGGAAGTTCCTGATCGTCTCATTCAGTCACCTCCGTGAAAAGCGCCCTCTTTGGAAGAATGTGGTCTTGTCAGAGTTGTCTCCCATTTTCATTTTTTTGGTAAAGTTACTAGCAATAAGTTGATTTACGAATTAAATTTGTTCCCAGAACCTTAAAAATTGTATTAGCACAAAATAATGTGAAAGCTGGTCGTATATTCGCATGTGGCGATATATACAAATCTGCCCGTTGAGTACCGAGGCGAAGTTTTGCTTCCATATTCTTCCGACCTTGCTGACGGTCTGTTCGACTGGCATGACTGTTGAGCATCAAATTCAATATGAAATCCGTCAGAATTTTTTAAAATTCAATCAATTTGGCGGCATAATTTTCAAAGCAGTGGTTTCAACGATATGGATCAACTAAAAAATCTGAACGACGAAGGACATAATTTACGCTTCAAAAAAGCAGTTGACACAGTGAATAACTCCGAACCTGTTGATCTGGCGACATCAGCAGCAAATGATGATAATGATGAACCAAAACGCAAAAAAAACAGCGTTCGCATGCCTTTTCTTGCATTAAATTTAATGACTTTTCAAGGTCCTACAGTGATTATTCAAGTACCCAATTCAAGCCAATTTTAGGAAAACGGACGTTCGAATTATCTTTTTTTGACGCGAGAAGCTAAATGGCGGACTTCTTCATCTTTGATCGTTTTTAGTGAATTATCCATTGCCTCTTGCATTTCCTATCATTATTTTCTCTCTTTGGAGAGCAATGCATTCTTCCTGCTCTTTAACCATGAAATTAGGTTCGAGTAATTGACCGCAATGATCGGCTGACAATGAAGAGATTAGCTTCATCGGACGCCCGGCCAATTTAAAATCACAAATTCGCGTACATTAGTACATACGTGACAAGAGCATATTCTGTCACTTAGACATTCTGATATTTTCTTTATTTTCTCTGCAGTACATGCTTGAAACCTTGCAGAATTTTTGTCACGGCCGACAAGACTATGTCCAACTATCCCGGTTTCGCCAATGATGTCAAAGGGGAAAATATATAAACGATCTAATGGAGAAACACAGATTACGTCATTTTCAGATTGAGAATCAAACCTAATAATTTCTTGATTGCTCTTCATAGGGAAATATTGTGGAAGGGCTTTTCAAACTGTTTATGTCAATAAAACGAACAGCAAATTAATCAAGCGCCTGACACTATTTAAAGGCCCATATCAGGGCCAACTCATGTGAGACCCATATCAGGGCCAACTGATCTGAGACAATACAATCTTCCCAGCTGGAACGAGCTCATCCCGCCCAGTAATATCGGCTAAACGAAAGACATGAATTGCTTGACCTTTCTAACAATTCACTGTATCCATTCGTTCCTTGATTAACAGATGTATTAAAATACTTTCACAGAATTGGGTGGGGTCAGTAGAATGAAAGTTTCAACATGCCACGTGTTGGTTGAACATTTTCCCGCCATACGGAGTTGCAATAACATCACGTGATCAAGCCTTGGATAGCATGGCACGTGGGCCAAACTTGCGCTTGTTCACGATTCCCCCTTCAAAATATATTCAGCTAACACAACGTCAATGTATTATGCCTTCGTAAAAGTGAGATCAGGACTGTCATGAAAATAAAAAAAAAATGTTTCAAACCTGAAAAAGAATTCCCTTTTACCTCTCTCCGATCGTTATTCTGGCTTGAAATATGGCTCGACTGCAGCTGTTCTGTCATTTATTGGCTATACACTCACCTGTTTACCCAGTTTTATTCAAGTATATTTTGGCCTAACATGATCGGCATCAATCCACAATTTACGTTTTAATTAATCTGAAAATTGGATCGATCTGTTTCAGATGTATCTATGCTTCATTTGAAAATATAGTAGAATAAATGTAGGTTTATTCCATTTATTAAACGGCCTATAATCTCGGGCTATCTTACGTAAACGTCTCTTCCGACATTCAACTTTTGTGTCAATAATCAGATCACAAGTACCGTAATTTCTTCACTAATACTGTAAAAAAAACTCCCCTCAATTACGTTATTTTATTGCAAAAGAAATTTGGTTTATTAAAAACCGTATGTATTTCTATTCCGATTTTCCACTTCAGTTGCTGCCTTGTTCACGCCAGCTCTTTTTATCCAGTCTTTAAAATCTGGCAAAGTCAGTCATTCATCGTTAAATTTGCACTTTCCAGACGTTTTCAATTTTTGATATCAGAACAGATTACCCTAATAATTCATCTTCCAAATTTAATTCAAAAACGGCCGATTTTTCCCCTGTCGTGATTTTTTCCATCCTAATAAAACGAAAACGAGCATTTTCAATATACTCGTGAAACAATAAATTCGAACACTCCCGTTTTCGTCGTGGAGTTCGTGCCGCTGAAAGTAAAGTGAATATGTTACTCAGAATAATTTCTGTACAACTAAATCGTGACTAACGATACGCGTTGACACAGAAATAAAATACAAAAGTTCAGTTTTTGTGGTTGCGAATTCTCCATATATCATAGAACTATGATCAGAAGTCCCTAACCGGGTTCTCATTAGCAGGAGGTTGGAGGCGAAAATGCCCGTCAACTGGCCATTTTGAGGCACCTACGAGATCAATAGAAAAAAAATTAACGGCAATTTGAATGATATTTTCGATGTCTCATTTTCTTTAATAAACAGATGATATGGAAGGACAAAGATATAAATGTTTCCCTCTGCTTGTCCCTGTCAGGGCTTCGGCGTAATAGTTAGTTTGTGCTCAACTCCTATGTCGAGGGAGCCATTATTTCATTTCTTAGGATGTGCATGATGTGTCTCATACATTTTGACTGCAGAAAGGGAGAAGTTGAGTATTTCATTTGTGCTACGGGGAGATGTCAACAGACATGGATGCTGGTGTTTTATTCACTCGCCAATCCAGAACTACGTTTCCATGTAATAAAATGACAAACGTCAGTGTTTCCAACAACATGATAATCCAGTTTATAATCAACGAGGAATCAACTTTATGGAGCGGACGAACATAAAATATGCACCCTCGCTGGGTCAGTCACATTGACATCTCACGAGTGACGTTGTAGACAACCCGATCATCATTGCAGGAATTTAGAGGTTTAGTTTTTATGTATTTTCAATCCTTGACAAGCTGGACATTTCACTTTTTACTTCGTGTTTGATGGATAATGAACCAAACGTCGGCATCACGGTACAGATTTAGCCGGGAAATATGGTCGACTGACTGCAGGCACGTGTCGCAATACTGTCGGGCTACCATCCCTATTGCGGTAATGGAAACTTCCACTGACCCGGTGTTGTAATCCCACAAGGCTTCCCGACGAATCGAATTGGAAGAGTTCACTTTCAAAATAGGGAAGTAAGGCACAAAAGTTTTCAACACGCATATCGCTTTTCAACAAAATCAACGTGAGGGCAGATTTTTCTTTCATTTCGTAGACCATATTTTCTTTGTATTTCATTCTTGAAACTTACTCTGGCGGACAAATTCACGACCTACGCAATTTAATGATAATAACTACACAGGGACTGCTTGAAGTTGAAGAAAAAGAAAAAAACATTTACGGCGACAGATGGCTGATAAAAACTTTTGGGTTGGTAGCTTTTCGATGGGGAGGGCGGGTTACGCCAACTGACATATTTTAAGGATGGCCCTGAGTCTTTTAAATGAACTATGATAGAGATATCAAACATAATACACGGTTTAGGCCAGAGCATATGTACAGGAGCGACGGATGGAAAGGGGAAACACAACAGGAGACAGAAACAACGATCGTCAGTGGAGTTTTTATTCCATTTTGCTGGACTGCCAACCATACTTACCTATTACAGTAAAATTCAAGCACTTTCAAGGACGTACAGGAAAAAATTCTAACTTTCAAGGCCTTGAATTTTCAATATAAAAATTACAAACTTTTATGGACCCGTGCGAACCATGAAAAAATTAAAAATATTGGCCCGGGAAGTGATCTCCATAAACAACAACAACAACGACCATGGTAGGAGGCCAACCGTTTTTGTTTTGTTTTTTTCTATGGGTGGTGGGATGCCTAGATAATTGAATTCTGTGGGTCCTTGCTGTGGCAGTAAATTCATTTCTATGGGTGGTGGGTAGTAAAAAACTCGCCCATCCGCCCCCCCCATACCTTTTTTTCTGGAATAGCCCTTAGCAAAAATTGTCAACTGCCATCGGATGTTAGAACCA
Organism: Hanleya hanleyi; assembly: GCA_036873755.1. Taxonomy (NCBI): domain Eukaryota; kingdom Metazoa; phylum Mollusca; class Polyplacophora; order Lepidopleurida; family Hanleyidae; genus Hanleya; species Hanleya hanleyi. Next base: position 27,901 of record JAVTVY010015318.1, read on the forward strand.
TTTTCATAGTGGTTCTATAAAGCATTCGTACACGTGTTTTGGAATGATATTTAGTTGTGAATGTTTATATATCATGTAGAGTAATTATTCTATATCATGTAGAGTAATTATTCTTTATAGAGGGGGTCGTTGACTATGCTTTGTCCTTGATCCCTAATCCATTTGCACATGGCACTCAAAACTCGGCAACATTTAGTCTATACTTTGTTTAACTGTTATGCTCTGTTAAAACACTATGTATATCAAAATTGGATGGGTTTGTGTTGGGATCACACGCTTCCTTTAATGGCAGGATTGGGGGTCCTGAATAATACATTGGAATGAAGTAAACACATTTATTAGAGAGCACAGAGTCAGTGTACTGTTCAATATATGGAAATAACATATGTTTTGGGCTCTGAGAGGGAGCTGTTCTCATCAAATGACACAGGGCTCCCACTGGCCCGATTTTCCCTATTTTTCCCTATATTTTCTGCTCTCCTCTATTTTTCCCTATATTTTCTCAAATTTGACCGATTTTGCCCTATTATTCCTATATTTTCCGGATTATTCTGGCTTTTTCACGGATCTCTGACCTTGTATTTTTTGTGATACAATATACATGAATAGATGGCTTATTTAAATCCTCCAAAATAACAATGTGAATGAGTCGGAAGTGTCCAAACTAAATTGTACTGTGTTTCTTGTTTACTACCTTGTCCGAGTGACGAGTACAGTTTGTTTTTGGATAAAAACACTGATCCTATGAGATTGTAATTAACAAGTAATTATCCCTGTTGGTGACTGAAATGCCCTGTTTTCTGGATTTTGCCCTATATTTTGGTCATTATATCCCTATATTTGCCCTACATTTTGGCCATTATGTCCCTATATTTTGGCTATGGGTCAGTGGGAGCCCGGAAATGACTACCATCAGTGATGCCCATGGTACATGTATTTAGTCCCATTGTCTTTTTACAATGAGTTGTATTCTTACACTAAACAAATTCCTTCACCTTTCTGTGGATGTTATACAGTTAGTCAATGATGTAAATTTTAGGCTCACAAGATGTCCTGGCCATTCTTGGACCCTGTAGATCCTGTGGAGGTACCAGACTATTATGTGGTCATCAAAGAACCAATGGGTGAGTCAACATACACTTGTAACCATGATACATACGGCTCCTGTAAAGACCTTAAAGGAGTACTTACCTTATTTTAAACAGGTTCCTATTACAAATGTTAGACACTTAAAGAAATTTAACCAACTATTTTACTGTCGCTGAGGGCGGTAACCTATTATTTTTATTACAATTTGTGAGCCATGTTTCCCCTTTGAGGTCGGTGTGAGCGCCCCCATGTTGCCTGTGGGATGATGTGACCGATCAGGACAACGTCACTGCTAACGCTTGATCTAGGGACGTTTCAACTACGGACATTTGAATTACTTTGGGTCCGAATTTTAATTCGAAGAAAAAACTGGTGCGGCAAATCCCACATGGGTAATTCCTAGAGGGAAATTGGTGTAGGTTATCCCCGCCAACTGAAGAATTTCTTCCCCAAGTTTTTCAATTGATACTTGTCCGATTCAGTTTGGACAAAATTTGAAGCTGAGCGGTAAACTAAAAGGGCGTCCTCTGCAATTGCCAGTGATTTGAGTTGAACGACGATGCTTCTAAGTTAGTAAATATTTTCATGATTACACTTGAACTACTAAAATCAACTAGAACGTCAGTGAATTTACTGGGTTCCCTCTCGTGGAAATTATCAGCATGACCAACACGATGAACCTTAAATCTCCATGACGTTTTTAGATGAGTATAAACTCACTTCCGCTCATCTAAAAACGTCACACAGTGGTGCAATGGCGGCGCCCAGTGCATACCGTGGCGAGCAACAAAATATTCAATATTTCTTTTAGTTCGCATTCTATCAACATAAGTTTAATATAATAAGGTTTGGAATACGATTGTTGATAAATATAGTCATACTCAAAAATAAGGTAAGTACTCCTTTAAACTCTTGGAATTTAATTGCTTACGGAACGTCCTGGAAAATTCTTAAAATTAAAGTCCTGGAAACTCCTGGAAGAACTACATTTTCGTCTTTTGGGAGAACCAGTGATCTGATGCCACGCGTCACTGTGCCAAAATTTGTTCCTGAACTTAGTTAATTTGCTTTAGTTATTTACTAAAGACTCCTGGAAAATTAAAATTATTGTCCTGGAATTTTTTCCTGCGTAACTGGCAAATTCTCCGGTCCCTTTCAAAATAGGTTTCCACAATCGCCTCTGCAGACTTATCAACTCACTCACTCACTCATGGACTTGAAGTTCATCGAACGATCAATGACACCAGCAGCTCAAAGTTGTTCCTTCAATTGTCAATTCATCACAACACAGAAAACTACATGTATTTCCGTCCGATCAGAAGTTGCCGATCAGCGAATCAATACACTGATAAATGTATTTGAAAAGTATATCAGGTTATTGGATATATACACTAAGGCGATGATCCGAAAACCTCATGTAGCGATATCAGCTGATACACCGGTCATGTAGAGAAATCATCTGATATATCGGTTGGACAGCCTCACAAGGAGAGAACAATGAAAGTTCACTGAATAAGTCAGTGACAAAAAATCTGTTATCTTGTGGGATGTTCTGGAAAAAGATACAGAGGTTTTGGATGGGGGAGGGGCAAGAGATGGTTTATAGGGAGACATGAAAACTGATATATGGGTGGTTGCAGTCGGAAAACTTGCCTTCACCACACCTGATGTACTCTTTTGTGGAACAACCCTGAGCTTTCTCCCAATACCAATGATGAATTCTGCTTATGATACTGATGACAAGTATATATGTGGATAGTACCTGAATCAAGGTTGGATGATTGAACTCCTGTTCTCTATTATTTCAGATCTGACGACTGTGGAGGAGAAGTTACAAGAAAGAGCATACCCCCAGCTGAAGGACTTCGTCAAGGACATTTCACGAGTGTTTGACAACTGTCGATACTATAACCCCAGCGACAGTCCCTTCTATCAGTGTGCTGAAGTGTTAGAGACCTTCTTTGTCCAGAAAATGAAGACTTTGAAGGAGAAAATTATTTAAATATTGATAGAAATTCCATCTAGAATGCAAGTTCGTTTCTCCCTTCTTACTCACAGCAGATGCAATGAATTGTTAAACTTGTTTACAAAATAATAAAGGTGCATAAGTTAAGAACATTTAGAATCTTCGTTATCAGTTAGACTTTGTACATAGCCATCCCATTACATTTGAACTTCATTATTGAACTTGGTATTTTGTACATGAACTCTGTAGATAGAACTGATTTCGTATTGTAGGTCAGTATAAGGTATGTCTATAATTGTTATTCATATAAACTCACAGTCATTTAATATTTAAATGGTGTAGCTTGTCTTTGCAGTTGTACAGAAATTATGTATTTACATCTGTTTATATTTTATTTATCGACCCAATTGTTTTTCTGTTACCAGGCAGTCCTAGTACATGTAGAACAGTTGTTGTCGGCCATTTTGATACTGAGGATCACATGATCATCCAGTTTTAAATTCAGGAACGAGTTCATGATCGTCCAATAATTAGTAAAGTTTGTAAGAATGTCAACTCTATGGAAGCACATTGATGGATATGATATGTATATACTTACTTTCACAGCTGACGATTTTCTACAAAACATTTAGAATTTATTATTTGTCCTTTGTCGGAGCTTACCTGAATCATCAACATGAACAGATCAGCTGAACTTTAAAACTTGGGGAATGGCTTTCTGTTCATGAGGTTAACCGGTATAAGTTTGGCAAGCTATGTAATGAATTGAAATATGGTGGTTGTCACCATCTTGTAGTACCTTGAATAATATATTTTCAGCATGGATTTCAGTCACAAATTTCCGTATGGATTTCAGTGATAGTTTTGCTCATATTGTCTTTCAGGAAGACTTGATTTACCCTCTGTTTATCTTATCATTCACTTGTCTCCCTGTCAAATAACGATGTTACAAAAGTGAAGGCAGCTCCCCATCAGTTGATAATGACGTTAATATCTTCAGTACACATTATCTTCATGTCAGAAATATTGCCAGTTTGAAAAAACAAAATGCTGTGTGGTTTCTGGGTGTGGAAAGGAATAGGAAGCAAACATCGTGATATGACTGAAATAGTGTTGAAAACGACATTAAATCATATTCACTAACTCACCCTAAAAAACAAAATGTTTGACATTAACAGGTTATACAAATTTCGTCTCTATTTCACTTGCTTTCATAAATATGTGAATATGTGCAAGATCATCACATTTGTGTAGTTCCATTCAGTATGTGTAGTTACAACCATACCTAGCATGTTTCTATGCTGTTAATTTATTGTATTAGTATACCTATGAAATGTATCCGTAACTTCTTCGTTATCAAATTGAATGTAATAAGTTACATTAATATAAGAAGTCTCTGTCACATTTCATTTTCATAAATATCATTTTCGGTAAAAGGTTCATTCATTTCTACAGTTGATATTTTGCATAGAAAATGAAAGAAAAACCTGCAGGTTACTCTCTTGTAGGTTGTATTCAATACAAACGGTTCAGAATGCATGCTGTGTATTTTAAAATACTGCAAGAATTTTTAATGTACAGACATGTACTTCTCATTGTTTGACTTAGTTATATAAAAATAAACAACACAAAAATTAAGGATGTCTGCTGTTGTCATTTTGTTATTCTATGCTGACCCTGGGGGAGAATATAGAATTGCAGTGTGTGTGTGTGCCTGTGTCACAATTTTTAATAGCATGAGTTCCAAAGCTTTCAGTCAATCCATTCCAAAGATTATGTGACGACAATACAGAACAAGCCGAGTAGCTAGCAGGTCCTCCGCCAAGTAGCCTGTTTGAGAGCGTACAGCATATACGCTTCCAATATCTCCTTAAATATAACTTGGAAAGTGGATATGTGCTTGTGGAAAGAGGTGTTTATCTGGTGAGTGAAATCCAAGATGGCCAATGGCAGCCATATTGAATTACATACTACCTCAATGAAAATCAATATCAATGGCCGTCTAACTGATGTGAAGCACCTTCTCAAGTTTGAAGTCAATCGGACGAATTGTTCTCAAGATACCACGTTCACAAGATGCAGGACGGACGGAATCCAAGATGGGCAATGGCAGCCATCTTGGATTACTACTACCTCAATGAAAATCAATGCCAATGTCCATCTAACTGATGTGAAGCACCTTTCCGAGTTTGAAGTCGATTGGTCAAACTGTTCTCAAGGTATCGTGTTCACAAGATACGTGACTGACGGAATCCAATATGGTCAATGGCAGCCATCTTGGATTACGTACCTCAGTGAAAATCCATAGCAATGGCCGTCTAACTGATGTGAAGCACCTCCTGAAGTTTGAAGTTGATTGGTCGAATTGTTCTCGAGATATTGCGTTCACAAGATGTGGGATGAAAGGACGGAAGGCTAGCATTTCCAAGTCCTCCCACCACTTCGTGGCAGAGGACAAAAACTCCCTTGTGTGTGATGGTAATCAAACTGATTGTTTGTTCAATCCAAAACATGCCAAAATCAGATTTTTCTTGGTTTATATACTGAAACATCAGCCTCGAACAAATTGTGATGCTCTGCTCTATAAAAATGGAGATATGATTGATCAAAATGTGCCTCCTGGACTGATTTGGTATTTTTGAGGCATTTACAGCAAGGATTTTCTCTTTTAGCAAAAATATGACCCGTCAAACCAAAATAATTTTGTCACACAATATATTAGGTTTGATATTTGGTTTGAGGTGTCCCGATATTTTTGCTACAAGAGAAAATCCGGCATGAAAATACCCCAAAAATAGAATCTTATTTGGCAGGCTTTATCAGCCATTTTCAGCCGTCGCACACAAATTAAAGGAGTTTTTCATATATAAACGTCACATTCTATTTTCACTGAAGATACATTGAGAAATAAATCTCACACTATAAATATTGAGGTGAGTAGGTCAATGTTGAAGATCCCAGCACCCAGAAACTGAATCTAACATTATCAGTCTGAAGAAATGATATTTGGTATGGCGTATAGCCCGCCACTGAGCATATATAGATATGAAATGATTTGGGGAGAGAAAGAATAAATTGGTCGTCGGCGGGATTCAAACCCACGATCCTGGTTTATCGCGCTGATGCTTTACTGACTGAGCTATGACGGCCCATAGGTATTACACCCGTGGATTGTCCCTGTGGTGACCAACCTTCTCTCTCGGTGTTGCAATGTGAGCAACTGGCTTTATAATGAAGAAATGATATTTGGTGTGGCGTATAGCCTGACAATGAGTATATATAGATAGGAAATGACTTTTGAGAGAGAAAGAATAAATTGGTCGTCTGCGGGATTCAAACCCATGACACCTGCTTATTACGCCGATGATTTACCGACTGAGCTATGACGGTCCATGGGTATTACAGGGTGAGTGAGTGAAAATGATTTAATGTCGCTTTCAACTATGTTTCAGTCATATCACAACGTTGGGTCCTATTGCTTTTCACACCCGGGAACCACACGGGTGGGGTCCTATTCCTTTTCACACCTGGGAACTCCACGGGTGTCTCAGTCACCTCTTACGACAAGCAACTGTGGATTGTCCCTGTGATGACCAATCTTCTCTGTTGCAATGTGCGTAACTGGCTTCATAATGAAGAAATGAAATTTAGATTGGCGTATAGCCATGGGCCGTCATAGCTCAGACAGTAAAGCATCGGCACGATAAGCCTGCAGGGTCCTGCGTTCGAATCCTGCTGATGACCAATTTATTCTTTCTCTCTCAAAAATCGTTTGATATCTGTACATGCTAAGTGGCAGGCTATACGCCATACCAAATATCATTTCTTCATTATAAAGCCAGAGAGAAGGTTGGTCATCAGGCTGAAAATATACACCTGTGCAAAAGTCAAGCATAACCCTATTTTGCCTTGGCTATCGCAAAACCCTTACTGTATCTGAATTCCCTTGAGCACTTGTGGGACATATTGGATATTGATTGACAGCTAGGAACCCCGCAATACAGAGAAGACAAGAATGGGCCCAAGCCCTTCATGAGCAATGAGACCATATTCCAATGATACAGTTTAGGCAGTTGATTAACAGTATGAGGAGAAAGTCGTCCGCGAAAAAGGGTAGCATGGAGAGCACCTACATTATTTTTCACACAATGGATTTGCAGGAACTGACAAACTTAATTCATCCCCAAATGAAGCCATTTTCAGCCATTATGGGTCATATTTATAAAGGTCTGATTTACATGATTAATCACAAACATTGTTATGCCCCCCCTCTAACTAGAGGGGGGGCATATAGCGATCGCTTTGTCCGTCCGTCTGTCCGTCCGAATTTCTTGTCCGGGCAATATCTCGGTTAATATTTGATGGACAGGATTGAAACTTGCATGGAATGTGGCCAGTGGCTCATAGTTGTGCAGCGCAGAGTTTTTTCCGAGTTCCGGTATGATTTTCAAGAGTTATGGCCCTTTTTCTGAAATCTCTGTGAATGGGACTTGTCCGGGCTGGATCTTGGTTAATATTGTATGGACAAGTATGAAATTTGCATGATATGTGGTCACTGACCCACAGTTGTGCAGCGTAAAGTTTCTCCACGTTTCGCTTATATTTTCAAGAGTTATGGCCCTTTGTTCCTGATTTCTCCGTGAATTGGGACTTGTCCAGGCTGGATCTCGGTTAATATTGTATGGACAATTATGAAATTTGCAGGATATGTGGTCAGTGCCCTGTAGTTGTGCAGCGTGAAGTTTCTCCACATTTCGCTTATATTTTCAAGAGTTATGGCCCTTTTTTCTGCAAATCTTTGTGAATTGGGATTTGTAGGGCTCGATCTCGGTTAATATTGTGTGAACAAGTACGAAATTTGCATGATATGTGGTCAGTGACCCATAGATGTGCAGCGTGAAGTTCTCTGTTTTCGGTTATATTTTCAAGAGTTATGGCCCTTTGTTTAAACCTAAGTGAATGGGATATATTTATTTGTCCAAGCTGGATCTCGGTCCATAACCGATTTGAACCAGGAAAATGGCTATATTATATGTTATTCTACATTCCAAAGCAAACAACATAGGTCCTGAAGTATGAAATTGCCCCAAAAACAGTGAATTGGGTGCAAAATTCAAAGTTCACTGATCGCTTCATAATTTCACCACAATATACTCCCAAGGAATGTAGGTCTCATGACCAGGTCACATTTTCGGATTTGGCGAAAGCCCTGGCGACCAGCTTGCATCGAAGCATCGTATTATCACTTGTTGCTTGATACTTGGAATATGTATTATGTGAGGCATGGCAAAAAAATGACAAACAGATTTATAATTATCCAAATTAGGCCTCCACCAACCAATAAAGAACAGAACAATGGCGGGGCAGTATCGGATTAAAGTGGAAGGGGGGGCATACAATTGAGCAATCTCTGATTGCTTCCTTCCTGTGTTTTGTTTCTTTTATAAGAGTAGCAGTGTATAATTGGTTTAGTACATATCCAGGTATGCAGTGTCTAATTGCGCTATTCACTCAACTTTTGCACAGATGTATACATGAAATGTCACTGTTCATTCGTATATGGAATCCATGTATGTGATCTCTTGCTGCTTTGAATGGTTTGAGACAATTATGTGATGTACCATAAAGTCTCAATGAGGAAACATGATGTTTGTATGGATACAAAAAAACACTGCCCCGTAATTAAGCAAAATTGTGATAGGTACACATATGCAACTGGGACCCGATACAGTAACCTTAAAGTTATAATGTATTCCTGGGATAGGGTGACTGAACACAAAAACTGATTGATGGAAGTAACGTCCTATAATGACATACAAATTTGGGAAGTGTTGATAGGATATTAAGATTGTAGAACTCTCAGCAAGTCCATTGAAGACAGGTAGCATAACAGTTTCTCTGAAGTTCAGCCGACTCAGATTTCAGATAACGTGAATGAGGATTACTGAAACCAGGTCAGCGGTTCAAAATAGGAAAGCCTTGATCGTCAATGTCCAACTTACTAAGCTTCGGTAGAGCCTGGTGTACATTATTTTGGAAATAACCAATAGCATGCCACAAACTCACATCCAACTGTAATAACTGCATGCATATAGATCTAACATTGTTTGTACATCGAGGTGTCTTGTGCACTTTTAAACAGTGCCATAGATAACACCAATAAAGGTTCCTTGTCGTCGTGAACTAGAAGAGTGTTCAATGGCTGGATTGTCACCTATCAGTGATCCAGTCCACATGAACTGGATATGGCCCTCTAGAGTTAGAACCAGCTGGGATAGCATATGCCCGTGTCTGTGTATTGTCCCGGTGAACAGGTTGACATTTCATTGTTACAAGGTAACCTGTATGAACACTAATTTTCACCAATCACCATCAAATCGTTATTGGCTCCAGAGTGTTTGAATGTACATGGAGATGGAGTTGATGACTTCGACCTTTTCCATGAAAACTGTCAGCTTCAGGGACACCACAGTTGTGCATGTCCAGCCTGATCACAATGATTGTAACTAGAGACTGAATGATTAGCTCCTTTCTACATGTATCTGATTGGGATATTGTACTTTAACGAGTGATGAGATGTCCTATTCACCAGTCCTGGACAGACGAGTTTGGATGCACTTCTGCGCACATCCATTTTCAGAATGAGGTCAATGCTGCATCACCATGACAACTGTGAAATTGACGTAGTTCAGGGACGTCATGGGAAACTCTGCAATGCGAGGGTTCTCTGTGACATTGTGACATCGCCAATTATGACGTTGAAAAGTGATGCTTTGGAACTGCTCATTCATTCTCAAAATGAAGTCAAAGCTGCCGTGAATGGTCAATGAAATGATGTCCATGGATGGATAGATGTTGCTAGGAGACCTTGAGATGATGCTGTGAAGAATGAGTGACTGTGAGAATAGACCAGGTGAACCAGAGACAGACGAGGATTGTCACTGACAATGTCCCTGTGATCACCAGCTCTGTGTGGACCTTCTCTCCTACAGGAACTTCTACACTCACAGGATCTACAGCCTGAAAGGGAAACAATCTGTGTGTATTATGCACAACTTTATTTATCTTACCTTGTGAGCAAAAGGTACAGGTAAATAAAGGAGTTACAATGTATATTTGTTCAAGAAACTGGCACCATAATCAGTTGAGAACCACAGCAATATGATGTAATCTTCACTATAATAGTATGTGTAACAACATTACTGCTTCAAGGATTATGGAAATTCAGTAAGATGCTTAACATAGACAGTAACCATGTATGGGGTGCTACAGTAATGGGAAAGCTGGTCTGTTGAAATAGCCAGGCACATGTAAGGATTTGGGTTTGTGCCCAGACATTCTTCATCTTCACATATTTTACTGTCTTCAATACAGGGTTGAACTCAGGATAAAATATGAAATAATTGCGCATCACTGCACAACTGCACAGTTTTTGTAGTTCATTCATAAAATTATATTGGACCATGTGCCGTATTTCTTCATGCATTTACTTACACCTGTAAGGGTTACCTCAGACCAAGTGCACTTTGCAGTGTTGGTATCATCACAAGGAGCCGAAATTTGTAATCCAGACACCTGGTCACCTGTAAAATATAATAAAGCCCAAATGAGCCCAAACCCCCTTGGTTATTGTGTTTCACATAAATATGCGGTTTAAATTAGGCAAGTTTGATTATGATCCATATATTGATATACGTATACCATTAAACTTGCTTTGAAAACTAGGATTACTTTCCTTAAGGTTCTGCTCCATCACAGCTTCATGTGGGGTGTGGATATGGAAGGACTAGCTAGGATTCTTCAAGAGATTTGTTGTCGTATAATAGCAGGGCCATATTCAGAGTTAATTTGGGGACAACCTTTCTTGCCTTTTTTGGGGCGCATTTGTATGTATAAAGCATTAAAATTGGCAGTAAAGTTTGGGCGCCCATACCCCTTAACAGGTATCAAAATGGCTCTGGATATGGCCCTGAATAGGACCTATTATACCTTAGGTACTGAGGAAAAGGTAGGCTAGATTCATATGTGGTGTAAATCTGGCTTAGAATCATGATATTTCAGTAGATATTGTGATAACAACATTGAACAAAGTTTTGTCATATTAATAGGACAGTCCCGAGATGGAACTCTATGATTGCAAAAGGCACGAAATGAAGTCATTGCCCATGTCACGTTATGCTGAGGTTAGGCTGTTGTCAAGGCAGTATTATTTTATTCACAGAGTTTTACAGGATGACTTCTGTTGGCAAATGCCTTTTAACTCCGAGACAATAACATCTTCAAAGTTGTTTGGATTTTCAGTACGGTATTTTGAAAGCCATAGTGATACTTATTTTCTGGTTTTTGCGGTATAGCCAATGTTAAAGCATTGCCTAGTGCATAACCTTGGCCCGACGTCACATGAGCAATTACGCTGTTTTGCGCCTTTCATGGCTGAAGTATTCTATCTCTGGACTGTCCTGTTGATCTTAAACAACAGACAAGATTGATCATCCTCGGGACTGTCCTATTCTGGTCAATAGAATGCTATCCATAATCCTTCAAGTAATATGCTGATAGCATCGAATCTACATTCAACATGTAGTTTGACCTAAAAATAAATAGGTGAACATCAGACATCATCAAGCGACTTCTGGCCCATAGCCAGCTATTATGGTATGAAATTTGAAATTTGAAGGCATCGTTACAGTCCAATATCTATGGTTATGTCATTGATGGACAGACAGATGGACAGACAGCTAATGTTGACAATACCCCAAAGTGTCTCCTGTGATAGTGAGCAATAACTTTTCTAGTTGTAAATGGTTGAAGTCGCATATATGGCTGGACTGACTTACAGAAAGTAGGTCATTCAAGTAGGACTATACACAGGCAAGAAATTCAGAAATGCGGATTAACATTTCAAAATAGCATCATACTGTGACGGCTGATCAGTGTCCAGGGTAATAGGAACTGTGAGCATTCTCGTGTTCTGGCACATGTAGGCATCGTCGTGATATGACTGAAACAAGGTTGAAAACAACGTTAAACCCTACTACTTACTCACTCACTCAAATCACCATTATCCAACAATCAATCAGATTGACGACAGTTTCATGGATGGAGTCAGATGGATGGAGTCAGCTGGATGGCTCATTTTATAGTAGGCCTATAGATGATATATTAATTTTATAAATGTAAGAGTACAGTACCTGGACAATGTATATAAAGTTTTGGGTGACTGAACTCCACACTGACATATTTTCTGAGGTTTTCACTGGGTCTGTGATAGCGCAGATGAACAGGAAGAAGAATTGTGGTTGTCACAGAGTTCACTCCCCTTATGGAGATGTTGGGGTAGATGTGTAACACGATGGGATGAGATAAATACTCCGGTTTTTCTATATCAATGTTGTCCCCAGTCCACACCTGAAAATATTTTTTTTTAGAATATTTACAACTATGGAAAGTTTTCAGCACCAGCTCTGATAAGAATTCTGAGCATATATGCTAAACAATTAAAACAATTTAAATGCAAAGACATGAGTGTATAAAACCTGCAGGATAGAAGTTTATCATTTTTCAACAAACAAAATACCAGTATTAATGCTTTCTGACAATAGATCTGTGTATGTTTATGTCGATGGTTCATTACATCGATCAAAAAGTTATGTTGTGTTTCATTTACTAATGAACGAACTATAAACTTGTATAAGCTTTCATCATCTCCAGTTTACATATTCAGAAAAATGGGAAAATGAGATATTACTAACTGGAGAACCTCCAAATCTTTTCAATTGACTCAGTTGGTATAGATCTACATAAGCTCCTGAGGGTATCAGTTCTTTCATCAGGAGATAACAGGGGGAGGTAGATGGAACACCTGTCAACCTTATCTCTGTAGTAAGATCCCTATCATAATAAAGATATGCATGTTAGTTAGAAAAGTGGACATCCTTTTAACTGCGAACATACAGTATTTGACATATTCAGAAGCAATCAGTAGGAGATAACTCCATATTGTCACAATAAAGGGAGATAACCTTCCAAGTGAAACCACTGGTCTTTGTTTGACCAAGCTGGTCCAATGCTATGAATGGTTGAGACATTGAATACAAATATGATATTAAAAATAAATATATTATATAAAGGAAGATACTACATAGCACATGAAACCAATGGATTATATTATACTGCATCACCATGTTAAGTGGGTTAATTATATGGGAGGAGAAGAGAACTCCAGAATGTTTAATTATGCCTCTGTTTACTAATACTATTCTATTTAAGGCATCAAGTGAAACTATGAGTCAGCTTGGTATTTTGGTAATTTTCTCAAGGTTTCTAAAGCTTTTTCAAACAAATAGATGTTTTGAATTGAAACTCGGAGAGAGAGAAATCTGAGCTACTCCAGAAGCAGTTTTAGTGTGCTTTTTGTATCCAAAGTCAATTTAGGTTGGGCCAGATCCAAGATGAAAACGCTCTTTTTAGTGAGCTAGCTTTTTTGTCCACTAGTGAGCAAATTTTCTAATATGTCTGTTTTGAAAAATAGATAAATTTTTAGGGAAAGCTATGTAAATGTTTAATCTGAATTGAATTTATATATTTTTCGGTCATTTCTTTTTGTAAGAGAAAATGTGGTCTACTTTAGGCACTTCAGCAGTCAATCTAGGTAAACCAAGATGATAAATCTGGGGAATACCATCTAGAAGTTACACTATGAAGAAATTGTGCAAAATGTTCCCCAATATTCTACAAGATCCCATAATAAGTCAGTCACGACAATTTCTGCCTTTTCACTTTGATAATGACTAATGTTTGGTTCACGGACATTAACACATTTGCACGGCCAGATCTTTTGATATTTTTTACCGCATAACAAAGCAAGACTTTTCAGCGGGAGTAAACCCTTTGATGTTCATGACCTGGAACTGTCTGGAAATTATGCCATATTTGGATACTGTTTCCCGATAATGTTTACTATATTCATCCACATGCTACCGTGTGTAATTATTGAGGGCGTGATTTTGAAATCCTTTCACCAAGCTAGCCACCTTATTGGCCAACATATGTAGTTGGAAATTCACATGGGATTTACATAGTTCTGAAGTCAGATATAACATTCCACAAGATTATACAGGAGTTTACTGATATTGCTCAGCAGTGTCTTTGGTAAATACAAATTTGTATTGTGGGTAGGGAGTGAAATTAAATTTAGAAAAAGCTGAAATTTTGAAAAATTATCACTATCTTCAAGCCAGTACAATTGTGTTCAATTCTGTGAACATTGTGCATGCAAGGAAATGGAAAAGCCATAAATCGAGAGTGGTCATCATACCAAGCCCATCCATATTACATATGGGGATATAGAGGTTGGAACCTTAAATACTTCACAGCAACATGATGAAGGCTGGACAGCCAAATACATCATCTCCATATCTGTAGCATTCACTTGGATATGAAACTACTGAATGACAAAAAGTTCGGATAATTTGGAAGGAAAAAGATAATAAAATGTTGCTTACCTGTGAAATCCTGATTTTAAGAATTTCCTTTTAACAGAGGCAGACAATGGTAATGTCATACTGTGAACAACACTGAACAATGTCAACAATACCACTAAACCAGGACCAGCATTCTGTCTCAAAGATCCCATTTTCATTGATGGCTGCATTTTAATCCAACTCACTGTACACAAACACTCAAAGTAATCTTATGCTGAAATGAATAAAATGAACAATAATTATAGAATGAGTATAATGATATTCATACAGTGAATATGTATCTTATTAGGTTTATAAAGCAACTTCTCAGCAGTGGAGGTTAATACATTGGTAAAAATTCACCTCCATTCAAATCCAGAAGAAAAAGGTTGTGTACATGTACACAAGAATTCAATAGAACTTCTAGCCCAAGGAGCAGGGAGTTGTCAAGCCATTTTCAAAGGATAGCTCTAGAGGAAAAGTTAAAGCACCTGGGGAGAGAGCACATTATAGTATGATTCCTCTCCTCAGCACATTTTTTTGTGACATAAATTACAACTGTAGGGTACATTGTATATTCATTGGCTAAATAACTCATGTCACAGTGACCAGTTTAACATGATGTACATGTATTGTACAGACTAGCCGACATATGGACATACAGCATATCCCCCACCCCCATATGACATGTAAAGTACTATTTCACATGATTCAAATGAATTATTTTCACATTTGTTGCTGAAAAGGTTTAAGCATGCCAGTGCTTGAGCCAAGTTTTATACAAACTGTCCCAGAGACATAGTAAAACAATGGAATTTCAAAATATTCCCTGTAGGATGAAAGAATATATGAAGAGAACTTGAACAATATACCATAAACTGTGAGAGATGTCCTTTTTACATTAATTTCGGGACAATGAGTGAAACCCTGATTCATAACCTATTCCTAGGATAAACCTGGGTGAATAACCTTGGGAGTACAAATTGTCCAAACACAAGATGAATGCCGGCGACAATGCTAGTGGATCTGCTGGAGTTACATAGTTTATACAGACTTGGTGTTTCTCTGGCATGTACTCAGGCTCAGGCAAATCCATAATGGGGTTTGATTTGACTGGGTTAGTACAGAAAACTTAGCACTGTTTTTCTGGATGTGATAACCTGCTTGCAACTTGAATGACAGGTTACCACTTATTTTCAGCCCTGCATTCCACCACCTCAAAAATTATAAGCACCCATTTTCCACAGCTCATTTGCTCTAGCAGATATCTCTTTTCATGCCATGGGGAAATGTCCAAAGGGAGAATTGTCTAGGGGGGAAATGTCTGCGCACCCCCTAAACTTTTTACATTGGTGGAGGAAAAGAAATTGATTATTTTTGGATTTCTGTGCATAATAATATATTATTATTAATATTTCAGCTTTTCATCAGAAACCAATGTGCAGAACAGAAAGTCTCAGCTACATGGTATGATAAAGGATTGTAGAACATTCACCCCCCCCCCCCCCCACGACATATCCAACCCCGCCCCTCGGGGCAGTTAGCTAGAGGGGTGCCGGAGTGTCTTTTCGGCACTCTGTATTGAATTATCGCACCCTAAATTTAGCAGATTTAACATGGAACATTTAGGAAGTAGACACCCTGATGTCAAGGAATTTTTTTAATATTTTGGCACCCTGATTTCAATTTCTCGCTAAATCTATCCCCAGCTTCCCTGGACACTGGACATATTTACCTTGACATATCCCCCCCCCCCCAATACTTTTATATATTCAAAAGATGTAATTTTGTTTCCTAAAAAAGTCTTCAAAAAATGACCTGAAGCCATTTGTTCAAAAGTCCTGGTGGTCATGATGGATTGATATGAAAACCATTGACCAATCGAAATTCGAAGGCCATTGATCAATCAAATTGTCTGATTTTCAAGTCCAAATTTTGATGCCCAAAATGGCTGCTGTACATGTTTTACCATAACAAGCTGGATAAATCAGAAAAACTATTACATTACAAATATATAGACCAATCATACACCATGGCTGGATATCTACAACATATAAAAAACAGAAACTTTAGACAATCATTAACAAAATTAAGAATCTGTGCACATAGACTAGAGATTGAAACGGGCAGATACAGGAAAATAGATAGAGACAAACGGTGGTGCAGGCGGTGTAGAAAGACACGTAATATAATAGAGGATGAATATCACTTTATATCCGAATGTCCTTCAACTGCGAAACTAAGGAATACGCTCTACAAAAATATAGAAAACAGCTGCATATTCTTTAGGCAACTAACTGACCAAGAAAAGTTTTACTTTATAATAAATCCACCAAACCATCTATCACCAAAAGTTGGAGAACTTTTATTTCAAATGTTACAAGAGAGAACCAAGCATCTTGCGGATCTTACTGCCACAGGATCTTAATATGACCAACTTTTAGTATGTATGGTCTATTTATGTGTATTTGTCTATTGTTTGTTTCATGTGTATGTATATTGTTTGTTTTATCTGTTGTTATATCATATACATGTAGTGCTTGTTTCATAGGTTTATGTCAATGTTGTTTTGTAGGTTCTTATGTCATAGCATTTGTTTTATAGATTTTTATATCATAGTGTCTATTTTACATGTCGTACTGTTTGTCTTATCTGTTTTTATGTCATAGGTTTGCCCTACCTGTTTTATGTCATAGCACAGGTGTCTGTAAGCCTAGTATAGGTTTTACTTGTGTAATGTTTGTTTTATGTCTAATGCCATAGTATTGTGCATGTCCCATGTCTTAATAATTTCTGTATGCATCATATATGGAAATAAAGTATTATTATTATTATTACATGTATGTTATTCAACATGCCGATGCAGAACAAATGGGTCCCAAGACTGGTATACATGAGTCACAGTGTTTTTTAGACATACAGCAGTTGTGTGGGTTCCGAATCACGGGGAGTTGCGGATCACTTTCCTAATGAACGCCTGATATTTCTTGCAATAACGGATCTGTGTGAATCTTTTCTAGATTTATTGGAACGTCTGTTTGGACTCGAATAAATGTCAAACAACCGACCTGCGTTGTTTGTTTCTCCGTCAATTGGGCAAGGTAAATTTACCTCCTGGTCCAGTACTACGCAATGGCAAATTCATGCTTGCTCAAAAAACGTGTGTGATTTCTTCATTAATTGTTAAATCTATGAGAAATAAGATGGGTTAAAGTGGGAATTTCAGTATTTATTTCAGTGATAGAATCATATTAACGATCAAACAAAATATCTGATGATTTGCGATAAATCTGAACTCACCAGCATTGTAACATAATGTCACAGTGGAGATGTCGATTCCGGATCAACGAAATATGGGCCGTTTATTCCGTGGGATGACGTAATCAAAAATAGTGACATACTTTGCACATGGACAAATGTCGGGAGGGCAAAGTTATTGCTTTAGATTAATTTTAAGTCACAGAACGGGATGGTCTTCGCCGCCCTCCCCATCAAAGATTTCTAAATGTTCATCATTTGAGTTCATTCCTCGATGTTCTTTCCTATATGTTCTTCCATCCAAATACATGTAGTCACATGCTAAATGGACAGATTTCCATTTAGAGAGTTTATACATAGTAATCTCTAAGATGTGAGTCAAATTCATTCCGCTGTCCGAAATTTTGAATCTGAATTCCATGCAGTATAAGTTTCCGACGTTAACACCTTAATTCTCTCTCTCTCCCCTATCCATATGGGAAACATTTTCTACAGGTTTTTATTAAAA
The DNA here is from genome assembly GCA_036873755.1 of Hanleya hanleyi. Lineage (NCBI taxonomy): Eukaryota > Metazoa > Mollusca > Polyplacophora > Lepidopleurida > Hanleyidae > Hanleya > Hanleya hanleyi. The sequence continues at coordinate 46,184 of JAVTVY010015318.1, forward strand.
CAGGCCTGTTAAGAGCAATCTTGTATGAATGATCTAGTCCAAATAATCATGGTTCAAACTACTGAAATGCTGGGAGAATTAATTAATTTAATTAGTGGGGATAATTGCCGTACATATATGGCATGGTCAGACAGATCAGGCCGTCATAAAACAAGGTGTTTTATGAAAGGTAAGAGGACATAGAATCGAATTATTTTACTGGTTATTGTTGTTGTGGTCAACTGGTTTGACAAATATTGCCCGTACGACACTTTCTCAACAACTCGATCTGGTGATTGGTTTGCAGCCGTAGCGTTGTTCTCACGTAGTACAGAACAAGGCTACACCGGACCTAATGTCAAGTGTGTGTGAATATGTGGGGCGGGGGGGGGGGAGGGGGGGGGATGTCCGTACCCCATGATGAAGGGCCTAGTTTTCGATACAAATGTACCGCTACTGCTGTTGAAATCAAAGTCGTATCATGGAATCTTGTCACAGAATACATTTCGTGGGATAATAGGATTTGAAAACGTGCGTTCGTATTTGTTACTCAACAAGTGTGTCTTGCCCTCCCGTCTCGGGCTTCGGGGCTCTCGTCTGTTGCGACAATAGGTGCTTGCTATTTCCTCCAATCAGTGCGCTGCGATTTATGCAGCCCGGTCGGGGGTCCAACAAGCATCCTTCTTCCGGACTCGGGTCTTGGAAACAAATTCCACTGGGAGATGTAAAGTTTAATCTCTAGACTGTCAAATATGGGGAGTTTCTTTGCGAAGAAGAAGAAACCAGAGTCACGTGTTACCGAGCAGGATAAAGCAGTTTTGGTATTAGCATGTCGCTATCAGTCGAATTCTTCGAGATAATTTGATCGTTGTTGAAAACTGGGATCTCCATAATTTACCCCTATTTTGAAGCGAATAGAATAGAATAAAATTATTTTTGCTGATTACAAAGCGCCAAAAGTAACAATGATTGCAATTGATTTGATGAAATAATTAATCACATATAAATCACAGATTGACTTAGTTAATGATTGCAATTGATTTGACAATGAAAGAATAAACGAATCCATGGCCTAAACAAACACTGGGTGACACAGTCAATATGGCCTATACGAACTGCCTGCCAATAGCGAAAAAGAAGCAAAATACTTCAGTTACAGGTCAAATCTTGCTTCAGTTCTCGTGTGAAAGGCAAGTTCAATGGAGCTAGCATAATGTTTCAATATATAACTATCTTTGCATATCATAAGCCAAATAAACATATCGTTTGGAGACAGCCTGGATATTTTGTAAATACTAATTTCTTCAAATTTTCTCTCTCCTTTGAGTAGAGTGGGCATCGCATGACAAAATTAATTTCATCTTCAACTTCGCCCAAAGAACAATTATCACATATTCGGTCATTTGGATTTTTCCTTGTGTAATTTAAGTATAAATTCCACAGAGCTGAACCATGAGAATGCCACCAATATTCTTAGTCACAATCACTTACTTGCACTCCAACTGCGGCAGACAACAAAATGAAGAGAGAGCCGAGTAGGCGGCTGCCATGTCATATTCTTCTCCCTTCAAACATGCTGACAACATACGAGACTTTTGTAAAAGCGACCCGTCAAATTTTGCACGTGGGACCAAGTGGGCTTGAACATTGTGTGGCACTGTCTCGTGGTTTGTGAGCATCAAATATTGTACATGTGTTGACCTGCTCGGAATTCTATATTTAGTCCGACGGGAAAAATTAAATGGGTCGCTTTTAGAAAAGGCTTGTATGTTGCCGGCATGTTTGAGAATATGACATGGCAGCCGCCTTCTCGGCTCTCTCTTCATTTTGTTATCTGCCGCAGTTGGAGTGCAAGTAAGTTTTTGTGACTAAGAATATTGGTGGCATTCTAACCCGTTGAAACCATATGTTACGATAGTGGGGATTGGGGGGAGTGAATGTAATTTTCTGGTCTGTTTCCGACTTCGTTTATCTACCTCATTTTGACATGGAAAATTGCACCCCATGACTCTGATCAGAGGCAGGTTAAGTTGACTAGGACAGTCCCTCTCCTCCCCCCTGGACATATACCCCCCCTCCCCTCCGCTCCCCCCCCCCCCACCACGTCCCCCCTGACATTCCCCCCGCTGGACATATACCCCTTCCCCCATAATGAGGACGTTAGTCACAGAAAATTAAATAATTGGATTCTGTATGATCTTACCTATATATTAAGGGCTTCTTTATCAGAAACTGTCCAGTATTAGCTTCACAGGAGACCGGAAATCAGCTGTTGTTGTTGTGAAGCTTAGTCTGCACGCAGAGCCGTTACGTCGCTCTGACTTTCGGTCATGAAGCTAAAACTGGACAGTTTCTGATAAATCAGAGCTGAAATCAATTTAAGATCATACACAATCGAGTTATTTTATTGTTTATGAATGGTTTAAGTAGTGTCTTTATTTTATTCCAGCAATTCATTTTGCTGTTTGTTTGCTTGAGTGAAGAATGAATATTCGGATGTGGCAGGGTTAGAATAAGGGAAAATAATTTGAGTGATGATTATTATTAGAAGCTTCGAATTTGATCAGCAAATTACTCTGTCCATTTTATCGCTATGGCATTTTGATTGGTTAGTATCCAAATTTGATCCGTTATTTCTGATCGCTGACCCTTCCATCCCTGTGTGGTCATATAGGAGGAGGCTAATTCTAACTAGCTTTTAATTCTCTTGTGGATTGTTGATCCCCATTCTGTAGTGATTTAATTTTTTTTTTTTTTTTTTTTTTCTTACCATTGAATTTTGGCATTTTCTCCACCCAGAAAAGTATTAAAATAAATATGAAAATGAAAGAACTTGAATAGAGAATGTAATAAATTTTAAACAGTAATTTAATTTTGTGAGCATGTGATTATCCAAGTAAAGAGTAAGTACCAATGCACAGTTTCTCACCACTGTTTGTCATATTGGTGATTATATCTTTTAACATTTGGACTCTTCACAGGGACAATCTTTGTTTGATCAAATACTTTGATGAAGTACATGAAGTATGCAATATGTTTATGTGGATTTGTGATTGTTTTATTCTTGTTTCTATTTTACAGCAACTGAAGCAACAGAGAGACAAGTTGAAACAATATCAGAAGAAAATTGGTGTTCAGTTAGAAAAAGACAGAGAAGTTGCTAGACAACTGCTAAAAGATGGCAAAAAAGAGTTTGTATTCAAAACTTTTTCTCTTAATCACCTACATGTATAATGACCTTGATGTTCATTAACTGTTCACATATCATGCATAGCTGGAATTAATCCACACATACTTCTCAGATGATGACGCTTGAATAATTATGCTCAAGAAATATTTTGAGAAATTCTTTTTAACATTTTTCCTTATTGTTTGGTTGTTCAATACACCAGTTCAATCTTTGATTCCCAGGAAAGCGCTACTGATGCTAAGGAAGAAGAAATTCCAGGAAAGCCTTATTGAGAAAACTGACAACCAGTTAGATAATATAGAGAAAATGGTGAGTGTTCTTTTGACATTTGATAATTTCATGCATGTACCAGTATTATTTAGTTAAATGTGAAGCCTGAAGCAGCTCCTGTGCCATCACATGGAGTAACTTGATAATTGTTACCTAATTTAAAATGATCAAATGCAGTTGTATGCCATAACTTTTGGAATTCAAATTTGTAAATATGTAAAGCTGTTCACTGTTTATTTTTCAATATTTACTGTACAATTCTTCTTAGGTTCAAGACATAGAATTTGCCCAGATAGAAAGTAAAGTGATCAGTGGCCTGAAGACGGGTAATGAATCTCTCAAGAAGATGCATGAGGTAATTTTCTGGGTGTTTTTCTTAATTGCTGGTATATACTGTTTCACACTGAAATGCTCTGTCATGCTAGATCATCTGGTGTCAATGTCCCTGTACATATAACAAGTGATGTTTGTGGCTATTTGTGGGATTTCTAATTTGATGACTTAAAAACACACTGACTTCAGAAGCTAATTGCAAAAAAATATTCTGCTTACATCTTGAGCTCTCTTTGTTTCAGCCCTTAGGTCTAAATCTTTTATTTAATTGAGTCTGGGGACTTTTTCTCAATTCATGTTTTCCATATTAAAGCATATGAAAAGTGGGATTTCATTCTATTCCAGTCTATATTTTCATTCTATACACTATATTGCATTATATTCATATATAATATGTGGGTTAGTACAAATTCAGCATTGGGCAACATATTTTCATGTACCAGTACTGTAAAACATAAATCTTTCGCATGCATTTAACTTTCAACTAATTTGTGAGTAGAAAGATTCGAGAAAGTTAAAGGGATTTTTAATAACTACATTGTCATGGCTTATGTCACACAACAATTAAACAACTTTACAAATAGCACAGATCTTGAAGTGTTCAGCAAATACATATGATTCCGTGGTCACTATTATAGAAATCATTCATTATGAATTATCTGTATGCAACAAGATACAAGACTGAGAAGATATATTTTGTCCTTTAGAACAGTATATTTGTTATTTTGGGATTACACTATCTCAGTATAGCACAGATTCTAGTGCTGAAAATTGGTCGAGTCCCATGTCGGATTTGAACCAATGACCACCTGAGTATTAAAGGCACCCAACCGCCAGCACTACATGTCAGCGATCTAACCACTTGGCCAATGGGTAGCAGACTGGTAGTCTTGAAAGCAATGACCATCTCTGATGACTCGACCAATATCGACTCGACCAATATTCAGCTCTAGCATCTGTGCTATACTAAGATAGTGTAATCCCAAAATAACAATATTACTGAGATACATGATTGCTAAGAATGTACACGGTGTGTTTTCATGCTCTTCTGTATATATGACAAATAAGCTGGAGTCTTTCCCAGTACAATAGTTTCTATTTTGTAGGCAGCTCTTTGCTGTAATACCAGCCTTCTCAAAAACATGTAATTATCATACAACTGGAAAAGTCAATGTAGCATGAATTCTGATTATTTTATATGAACGAAACGTATGTGTGGAAATTTTCTGAGTCATCATTGACATTGTACTCAAATCAAACACCTCTTTGGTAACTGGCACAGTAGGTCACATTTGCTGATTAATCCTCTTGCAGGGATTATTTGAAATCTCAGTTTAGACCATCTCCGGAAACTCTCTCAAACATCATTTGAACTAATTATGAAAAAAATCATTCAGATATTCTTTATACAATTCGGTCACTTTTGAAAACTACGAGCTGCGAAATCTGTAAAATTGGGAAATCGCAAGAATAACATGCCGCAAAAGTAACATGGTTGACGATATGTTATCAAGGGCGTTGCCAGTGGGAGTCGTTGGGTGCGAATGACCCCCTTTCAGTGCTGAGCCTTATGTTATGTTCCTATGTCACATAGCATAGTATTGGGTTTTCTAATAAGTAAGCATAGAAAATGACTCTATCAAGAAATCCTTGCGATACATGATTGTATTATTTGTTTTCACACATTGACTAAACTATGTGTATCAATGTTCTCTCTTGTCACAGTTGATGTCATTAGAAGATGTGGAGAAGATCATGGATGAGACAAAGGAAGCTGTTGAATATCAACAGGTAAAGGGCCTTACTTCATCTTTGTTGTACATGTACTTCTTTTTGTGAACTTGAAGATTATATGTGTGACGTTGTATACTCGCACAACATTAGGTAGTTTTGTTATCCCGTACAAGAACATGGTTGGTTCAGGTTTGTTTCCAGCTTCCCTAAAATCAGAGATTGACAATCATCTCTCCTCAAAGATGAAGCTTTAGTATTATTCCCCTCACATTTCAATCAGAGATTAACAATCATCTCTCCTCAAAGATGAAGCTTTAGTATTATTCCCCTCACATTTCAATCAGAGATTAACAATCATCTCTCCTCAAAGATGAAGCTTTAGTATTATTCCCCTCACATTTCAATCAGAGATTAACAATCATCTCTCCTCAAAGATGAAGCTTTAGTATTATTCCCCTCACATTTCAATCAGAGATTGACAATCATCTCTCCTCAAAGATGAAGCTTTAGTATTATTCCCCTCACATTTCAATCAGAGATTAACAATCATCTCTCCTCAAAGATGAAGCTTTAGTATTATTCCCCTCACATTTCAATCAGAGATTGACAATCATCTCTCAAAGATGAAGCTTTTAGTATTATTCCCCTCATTTCAATCCAGAGATTTGACAATCATCTCTCCTCAAAAGATGAAGCTTTAGTATTATTCCCCTCACATTTCAATCAGAGATTAACAATCATCTCTCCTCAAAGATGAAGCTTTAGTATTATTCCCCTCACATTTCAATCAGAGATTGACAATCATCTCTCCTCAAAGATGAAGCTTTAGTATTATTCCCCTCACATTTCAATCAGAGATTGACAATCATCTCTCCTCAAAGATGAAGCTTTAGTATTATTCCCCTCACATTTCAATCAGAGATTAACAATCATCTCTCCTCAAAGATGAAGCTTTAGTATTATTCCCCTCACATTTCAATCAGAGATTGACAATCATCTCTCCTCAAAGATGAAGCTTTAGTATTATTCCCCTCACATTTCAATCAGAGACTGACAATCATCTCTCCTCAAAGATGAAGCTTTAGTATTATTCCCCTCACATTTCAATCAGAGATTGACAATCATCTCTCCTCAAAGATGAAGCTTTAGTATTATTCCCCTCACATTTCAATCAGAGATTAACAATCATCTCTCCTCAAAGATGAAGCTTTAGTATTATTCCCCTCACATTTCAATCAGAGATTGACAATCATCTCTCCTCAAAGATGAAGCTTTAGTATTATTCCCCTCACATTTCAATCAGAGATTAACAATCATCTCTCCTCAAAGATGAAGCTTTAGTATTATTCCCCTCACATTTCAATCAGAGATTGACAATCATCTCTCCTCAAAGATGAAGCTTTAGTATTATTCCCCTCACATTTCAATCAGAGATTAACAATCATCTCTCCTCAAAGATGAAGCTTTAGTATTATTCCCCTCACATTTCAATCAGAGATTAACAATCATCTCTCCTCAAAGATGAAGCTTTAGTATTATTCCCCTCACATTTCAATCAGAGATTGACAATCATCTCTCCTCAAAGATGAAGCTTTAGTATTATTCCCCTCACATTTCAATCAGAGATTAACAATCATCTCTCCTCAAAGATGAAGCTTTAGTATTATTCCCCTCACATTTCAATCAGAGACTGACAATCATCTCTCCTCAAAGATGAAGCTTTAGTATTATTCCCCTCACATTTCAATCAGAGATTTCGTTTTTAGCTCACCTGTACAAAGTACAGGGAGTTCTTATGTTGTGACCTCCGCGGTGTCCAATATTTTGTGTTATGGCCTGTATTTCTGGAGATAATATCCGCATGTCTCCAAAATTTGGTGTTTGTGTTTCCCAGGGTTATATTACAGAATGGTTGGATTCCTCGCATATTTAATTAGGTGTAGTATATAATGGCCAATTAGACTGAATTGGCCTATAGCTTGTGTTAAGGGATTTTTCTTTGCAGATAATTACTTGATTCATTCTTGGCAGACAATTTATCTAGCATGCCCCATGAGAGATCTCACAGAAATTGTTGAATTCCATGCATATTAATTAAGTTAAATTAACCAAATAGCCTGAAAACTTAGCATGCAATCAGGGCCGGCTGTTTCTTCTGAGATAATGACTTGATTCTTTAAAAACTCAGTGTAAATGTTGCTCAGCATGGCCTCAATAGGGTGTTAAAGAATTGTTGCTCCTGCGCATATTTAATTAGATCTTACTTACATATTTAAGCTGAAATGGCCAGTATATTGTGTTAGGCTTGCACCATTAGTTGGCATAAAAACATGAATGTTGAATTGTCAAACAGTGGTGAATAGACCTGCTCATTAGTTGGACAGTATTGACCGTCCTGATCAGTATCAGTGTGATCCCCTGTTAATAGGTGAGCTGTCTGATAGACTTGTTACCATATCTAAGTTCCTTATGCTATTTTCAAACATGAAGCTGCTGTGGGTTGGGGAACAACGTCAATCATACCAGTACATATTTATGGGCAATCCCATGACATAAACCAAATTTCCATTACTGATGCTAATCTACACATGCATGATATATTCGCATTTCTATTTCTCGCAGGAAATTGATGCGTTGTTATCGGGAGGTCTAACAGATGAGGATGAAGATGATGTTCTGGCTGAGTTGGAACAGATTTCTCAGGTAATCTTATCTATTGTTTGTTTCTATTGAAAAGTTTGAAGCTTATGTGGGTTACATGATCATGGGATAAACTCGACAGTGCTCCCTCTGGAATATTTGAAGATTACACTGTAGGCCTTATTCTCTATAACCTGTACGGATATTATCTATAATTGGTGCGAATCCTTGCTGAGTTTTATTGTTATACCTCAGAGGAAATGGTTTATATCTAACTTCTATCAGTTGGAGCATTACTGGGATACTTTTTCTTTCTTACAGCAAGAGTTACCAGAAGTTCCTGATGACGAGCTGTCTGAGGAAGAAAGAGAGCCCCAAGGTAGGTCACTCCACTGTATCTTTACTGTATTCTAGAGTTACTTCCCTTAAGGCTTCAGTCTTTATCTCAATGGGGATCTTCTGAGATCAGAATCTTTGCTGTAAGAAATGCGAAACAACATCATGTATCTCTTGATGTCTCACCGATATTCAAAATACATGTATTGCAAATTTGAACAAGTTTGAATATGTTACTGTAGCGAAGCTAAATATGCAATTTCAGACACAATACAAACACAAACACACCCGTTAAAGGATGTGAATAAAATAATCCACCATTGCCAGTAAACAAATGGCTTGTTGCCTATAACCTCAGATAGAGCAACATCATGTCATTTTCACACCTGTGACGGCTGAAGATTCTGATCTTGTGATGTCCTTATTCATATTTATATACCATCATGTTAGTGTATATATCAGTCGGAAAGAGGGACTTCGGTGGACGCATGATCCAAGGCGCTTCGCTGGTGACCACTAGCCTCACACTGCTGAACCGGCACGGATTCGGGCCCAGCTGGTCCATGTGTGAAAGTGATTCAGTTACCAAACCGACTGTCACCATATGAGTGAAACAACCTTGAGTGTGACATTAAGCCAAATCCCCCTCCCCAAGTCCGAAAGATTGTTTTTATGCCATCCGACTTTAGTGAGAAAGTGGCATTATGTTTTTGCCTTGTCCTTAGATTCCTCTATAAGGCATAAGCTCGTCTGGATGGTATATTGAGTTATGCTTCACCGATTTTGTAGAAAGTTTACAGGTGTGATGTTCATGTTTACCTGAAGAAGCCTTTTGATTTCTTATCTTCAAATTTCACAGAATGCTTTGGAGTATAATGTTGATCATGTGGAAGAGGTCAAATTATTTGGGTCAAATGTCAGCTTCACAATGGTCACTATTAAAGTCGGGATCAATTGCAGATTTGGACAGCTTGCTTAGTTCTCACCATGCGCATTTTGCGTGATCAAAATTCCCTCATTCTAATATTTCCACTTATCTCATCCAGGTAATACAAGTAATGTTTTTTGTAACACAAATTTTGGAATATTTAGGCTCACCTAAATTCTATTTCATGACTGGTTAATATAATCCATCAACTGAAAGTGTATGTTCAGTATAATTACACTGTTTCACATGCCCCGGGGATTGACCTGGGATGTCGTGCACACCGCAGGTCATGGTAAGCATAGGCCTCAGCTCCTCAGACAGCTTGTAAGAGGCGACTAACTGAGGCACCCATGGGGTTCCCGGGTATGAAAAGGAATAGGACCCAACGTCGTGATATGACTGAAATATAGTTGAAAGCGACGTTAAATCATATTCACTCACTCACTCACTGTTTCACATACTTTGTTTCAGTGGCAGAAAGAGCAAAAGCAAAGAAGAGGGCACCAAAACGGGAAGCTGTGGAAGCATCATGACAGCAATATTACTTTACATGTCAAACAATGCTGGTTGTATGATAGAAGTGACCAGAAATCCTTCATGAACAATAGAACAGGACTTTGTCTTGTGTATAATATTTTTAGGTGCCAAAAATGTTATTGGGTCTATAGTTTCGAATGTACAAACCACCTAATGGCGATACATATGGACACCGATATCCAGTGAAAAGCTTTGTATTGATTCTGTTTCAATCATGGACTAAAAAATGAATTGATATTGAAGCAGATGTACCGGGCTAGGCTATAGAATTGAAGAAGAGGGTAATTCATTCTGAATTTACTCAGCATAATTGTTCTCATATACCTGACTTGAGATACATTCATGGAAGGACATGATATTCATTGTGAAGGGATGAACTGGCTGTTCACTCTTGTCATCTGCATCCTCAGAATGGATTCTAAAGGACAATTTACAACAAAGTCTGATGTCGTTGCTTGTAACTGGGACTCATCTCCACAAAAGCACCCAGTCCATCTCTTATTTTGGACCACACCAATACAGATCTTCTTATTCTACAGGTGCCCCTGCATGAACAGCCAATACCAGTAGGATGGGACATTAGTCATATTTTTAATTTAAGATGGGGGAAGCAGCTGACCTGGACTTAACTCTTCTAAAGTGGATTTTAGTCCTCGTCAAATAGGGAATTAACTCTAGTTGCCATGCTACTTTTAGATGACCGGGAACTGGGTGTATGTAATATTACACAGTGCTAAGGGGTGTTGGGTGTTTAGGATTTACTGAAATGTGTTTTGTATGAAATATTAAAGAGTTGAAAAAAAATGCTCAAATGTGTTAAAGAGGATTAAAATGTATTAGATGAATAATATATGGACAGTCTCCACTGTTTCAAACAATGTATAGGACTGTAGTCATACATGGACTACTAGTTTTGCTTCATGAATGCCATCTATTTATTTGTCATCGTGTTTTATTGGCATTTTATTGCAAGTTAACTTTATGGATCCATTGAGTTACTGCTGCAAAGCATCATGGGATTGGGCTCTCTCCAAAATGCAGCAAACTGATTGGTCTATTTTGACTGATCATTTTATGATCACGTAATGCTTAATGGGAGAAGGTCCTCGATGAGTACATGTGTAGGTCAATCTAACACTGAGAGGGCAGACAGAATATTTCTGTAGGATATTACAATACTAAATGTTTATGCTGATAATTTATATAAATTGGAGAGAATACATACGATGCATTGTTTGTTATCTATAGAAGAATGCTTCAACTTTATGGTCTATTCTATCTATAGAAGAATGCTTCAACTTTATGGTCTATTCTATCTATAGAAGAATGCTTCAACTTTATGGTCTATTCTATCTATAGAAGAATGCTTCAACTTTATGGTCTATTCTATCTATAGAAGAATGCTTCAACTTTATGGTCTATTCTATTCTATCTATAGAAGAATGCTTCAACTTTATGGTCTATTCTATCTATAGAAGAATGCTTCAACTTTATGGTCTATTCTATCTATAGAAGAATGCTTCCAACTTTATGGTCTATTCTATCTATAGAAGAATGCTTCAACTTTATGGTCTATTCTATCTATAGAAGAATGCTTCAACTTTATGGTCTATTCTATCTATAGAAGAATGCTTCAACTTTATGGTCTATTCTATCTATAGAAGAATGCTTCAACTTTATGGTCTATTCTATCTATAGAAGAATGCTTCAACTTTATGGTCTATTCTATCTATAGAAGAATGCTTCAACTTTATGGTCTATTCTATCTATAGAAGAATGCTTCAACTTTATGGTCTATTCTATCTATAGAAGAATGCTTCAACTTTATGGTCTATTCTATCTATGAAGAATGCTTCAACTTTATGGTGCTTTCAACTTTATGGTCTATTCTATCTATAGAAGAATGCTTCAACTTTATGGTCTATTCTATCTATAGAAGAATGCTTCCAACTTTATGGTCTATTCTATCTATAGAAGAATGCTTCAACATGGTCTATTCTATCTATAGAAGAAATGCTTCAACTTTATGGTCTATTCTATCTATAGAAGAATGCTTCAACTTTATGGTCTATTCTATCTATAGAAGAATGCTTCAACTTTATGGTCTATTCTATCTATAGAAGAATGCTTCAACTTTATGGTCTATTCTATCTATAGAAGAATGCTTCAACTTTATGGTCTATTCTATCTATAGAAGAATGCTTCAACTTTATGGTCTATTCTACATATTCAAGCATGAGAGTATAAGGTATTCTCTATGAATATCAATTATACATTATCAATTACAAAACCATTAACAAACCTCTGTGTTTATATTGTAATATGCTTGACTGATTATCCAAGGATTGTTGTGGAGATTTATAGTCATTGTATATAATAAAGCTGTGCTGTGTCCTTACATGTAGCATATTCACATCATTCACCTGTCACTCAAATGTATATGTTTATTTCGTACAAATTGTATATTGCATAATACTTATGGAAAGATTCAAGAATTTGTTTAAGAAGTGTGAAAAATTCCATGAAAAAAGTAGGTACCATAATAAAAATAACTCTGAATGAAGACAGTAGCACAATGTGACATATTAGAGAACCATTTTGTTTACCATGTGTAGGTGAGTATTAGGTATTTTGCAGTCTATTTATCTGTTCTCTGATAACTTGCCTTGCTCACAGTCAAATATTTTTGACAAAAGCACACATTGCTTTCACTCCAAAAATTCTGTAGGCAAGGCTCTCTATTGAACTTAGCATAAAGTTCCATAAGCATCTATCTCAACTTGTACTAGGCATAGCTGGTGATTTTTAAATAAAGTGTTTAAATGTAAACAAATTAAAGCACAATTAAGTTCTCCACAAATCAAGTACGATATGATATAAGACAGCAAATCACTTGTCATCATTGGATTTATGGAAGAGTTAAAGTTGTCTGAAATTGTGGCCATATTCTGTCAGACGGCGGTCATGTTTGAAGCTGAAATGGTGTAATATTTTCACTGTTTTCCCCAATTTCGGCTATGAGTTGAATACTTCTGATATTGAATTTATGAAGCAGAATGTTGAACAAAATATATAAATCTATATTTTGCATCTCTGTAGAGAAAACTTTGTATGTGTTAATTACTAAGATGAACAAAAATGGTCATTGTTATGAGGGATGAATACATGCTTTAGCTAAACCTATGAATATTATCTTTCTAGTTCTTCAAACGGTCCAATGAATTCTTTCATTCAATTCCGGCACAATGTCTCCACCTTCAATTATGAAAATTTAATGAAATATGAATCAGCTCACTGAAGAAATGTATATCAAGTTCTAGCCTTGGGCACCATGACCAAGGCAGCAACCATTCTATACATAAGAAATGACCACAAAGTCAAACAGATACTTCTGATGACGTCATTTCAATGCCTACTTGTACCAGTATTAGGTTCACACTTTTGACATTTGTGACCTTCCAAAATAGTTCAAGGTCTGTCCCGAGTGAACTCGCTGGTGCAATTGTGAAAGTTTGCCAGGCACTTGCCAACGGGCGGTGGTTCTCTCCTGGTACTCCGGCTTCCCCCACCAACCAAACTGGCTGTCACTGTATGAGTCAAATAACCTTGAGTGTGACATTAAACCAAATTCCTACTGGATGCTAGAAAATCGCAAGTCATATGGATTAGACACCCAAAAATGTGTGGAAAACACGTCAAATGGGTCTAGGCGGATAGTGAAGGGTCTCGTCTTGAAGCACACGGCATGCAGACCATGACTGGGTTGGTTTTGACTGGAAATGATGTCATGGTGGGTCTGCACAATCGAGTAGAGAAAGTCACAGTAGCGAAAGATGGCATTTTGGCAGTGTGCAGTGGGGTATTTAGATCATTTCCACAAAGTGGATGCCCTTATGTTTTCATGCGAAACGGCTCCGCCGCCACCGCCGCCACCGCCGCGCCTGTTCTCTGAAACCGTTAAATATTTTTGGGTCAGACTTTGTGTGCTATCTCCTTAGGCCTGGGAAATTGTTATACAGGAATAGACACCTATTGTCAACAAAGGCCAAATGTTTATTCTACACTGCATATATTCAGCCTCATATTGACTATTGTCTTACAATCTGGGGAAATGCCTCCAATTGCTATCTTGAAAGAATTCACAGACTCCAAAAAAGAACTGCCCGAATCATCTTAAATGCTGACCCTGTCACACCATCAAAGCCACTGTTTAAACAATTGAACTGGATGACTATATATGAAAGATTATTTGTTCAAAAAGCAATTCTCACTTACAAAAGCCTAAATTCTGAAAATAACACTACACCAAATCTATTCCAGAGAACAGCTGATGCTACAAGTCAAACTACAAGGTCAACGTGTGCTGGTCACTTGTACATTCCAAAAGGCAGGACAGAGTACTTCAAAAGAAGTTTGAGTTACTCGGGTGCCACACTATGGAATAGCCTGCCTCAAAACGTGCGCAGTGCTGAGTCTGTGAATTCATTCAAGAAACTTGTAAATAATTTTGTAAATAATAACAGAGATTGATCATTTGTATGTTACATATATATTATCATCAATTGTGCTTGATAGATAGGATATATTTGAACATCTTTCTTTTGTTATGAGGGCCTCAAGGGAGAACAGTCTCTGACTGATTGTGTAACCCTCGTTAAATAAAGCATTTATTATTATATATATAAATTTGTCTGATGGTGTTTTAATAGCCGCTGCTAACCATTAGGTGGCATTGTAGTCAGAGCATAGGTAAACCGTTCTCTGATGATTTCATTTGAACGACTTGTTTGATTTCTATGAAATTTTATTACAATGGTCTTGAAGAATAGGAGTAGTAGGTAGCAATGATTTCGAGTCCCCTTTTCCAGGGAGGTAAATCTTGGTGCCCTTTTTTCCAGGTTAAAGGTATAGGGAACTCCCCGTCATCTCCCCAAAGAGACCGAAAGCTACCTCCAACACAGGAGCGTTCCAATCTAGGGGGCGCCACCAGCTCAAGGTCACTATAGCTCCGGCAAGCTTTAACCTTTGTATTCTTCCGCGGTCTGGCGGTGATGCGGTCGCGGAAAAAAGCTTCTGCGAAGAAAAAGTAGTCCCCAGACTTCAAATATGCTGCATGGTCCGATTGGGTCGTATGAGGTATCAATGTGAAGCATTCGTGAAGGGGCATCTGATGGGCTAAGTGTGGGGTTGAAATATCGTCATTCTGCGCATGCGCGGTGGACAAAGGGTATGGAAATAGACGTGTTGCATGGGGTCTAGGTGGGCCACTAGTGGGTCGATGGAGTCATATGAGGTATCAATGTGAAGCATTCGTGAAGGCGCATCTGATGGACTGGGTGTGGGGTTGAAATATCGTCATTCTGCGCATGCGCGGTAGACCAAGGGTATGGAAATAGACGTTTTGGGGTCTAGGGCGGCCACTAATGGACCGATGGGGTCGAGTGAGGTATCCATGTGAAGCCTATGTGAGGGGACATCCCACTGGGTGGATGTGGGGTCGGAATATCGTCATTCTGCACATGCGCAATAGACAAAGTGTATGAAAATAGACGTTTTGGGATCTAGATGAGCCACTAATGAGCCGATGGCGTTGAGTGAGGTATCCATGTGAAGCCTATGTGAGGGGGCATCCGATTGGACTAGTGTCTCGGCCGTTGTCCACATTCTGCGCATGCGCAGACAGGGAATTCTGGGAAACGGGTGTGGACATAGACGTTTTAGGGTTTAGGTGAGCCCCTAATGATGCTATGGTGTCGTATGAGGTCTTATTTTGAAGCTGTCGTGAGGGAGCATCCGCCTGGGTTAGTGTGTCGTTCGTTGTCCATAGTCTGCGCATGCGCAGTCTGGCCGTAGTATAGAAATAGACGTGTTGGGGTTTAGGTGGGCCACTAGTGGGCCGATTGGATCGAGTGAGGTATCCATGTAAAGCATACGTGAGGGAGTCTCCAACGGGCTGGGTGTGACGTGGAACTGACGTCATTCTGCGCATGCGCAGTAGAGAAAGTGTATGGAAATAGACGTTCTGGGGCCTAGGCGAGCTACTTTTGGGTCGATGGAGTCGAGTGAGGTATCCATGTGAAGCCTATGTGAGGGAGCAACCGCCTGGAGTAGTGTCTCGGCCGTTGTCCACATTCTGCGCATGCGCAGACAGGGAATTGTGGGAAACGGGTGTGGAAATAGACGTTTTTGCGGTCTAGGTGAATGGTCCGATGGAGTCGAGTGAGGTATCAAAGTGAAGCATTCGTGAAGGGGCATCCAGTCATGGATGGGTGCATGTAAAATTAGGGGTATGACGTCACTTCCGGTTTGGGTGAATGGGGCGTAACCTGGGAACATGATAGGACATGTACTGACCTGTCTGTGGGGGGTTTTCCCGCCAGAATTTCGCTCACGTGTGCGCCTGCATCCGGGTATGCATGAGGGTCTGTGTGAATGGGGTGTGACCTGGGAACATGATAGGAATGCATGTACTGACCTGTCTGGGGGTTTTTTCCCCGGCCCGGCCCGCCCCGGCTGCAGCGCGCGCGGGTTACTCCGGCCGCAGCGCGCGCGCGCGGGTTCTCCGGAAGTGCGCGGCATCACCGGCAGTGTGCGGGTGAATTTCGGATTATCCTAGGCCACTGATTGGCTACTTTCTCAACGGTGTTCAAAGCCAGTTTCACCGAATCCCCACATGTCTGTTATAGCCTTCATGCATTATGCTCATATAGAAAACACACAAGACAGGGTTTTTTTGGTCTTCGTGGTGACATGTGGGGATTCGGTCATGTCTTTCCGCACCTATAACCTCTATAGTTTTTTTTTCACTCCACTTGTTGCTCTTGTAACTTGTAACTCATCGTCAAATGTTGGAATGCCCGCTCTTAACCTAGACCAAAACATGTACTTGGTCTGTGGGCTGATTTCGTTGGCTCTCCATTTTACTGCAGTGCTCTTGCATTGTTTTCTGGACATTGATGGGTTACCTTTGGCCCCATCCTAGGCCACTGATTGGCTAATACGGTGTTCAAGGCCAGTTTGACCGAATCCCCACATGTCTGATATTTTTGGAACATCATGATGTCTTGCCGGCATCATTGAAAACTGTTGACCGCTTCTCTCTTGCAGGAAACAAGCCTATGTTTATGTATACTATGATTGTCTTTTTGAATTTGGTGCTAATACTGTTATATGGAATATGGAATAGGTCTTTGGATTATGGACGCGGATATTCTCTAATGGACGACGGCTGGATTATGAATGACGGACTAGACGCTTGTAATCATGCACTATGCTCATATAGAAAACACACAAGACAGGTTTTTTTGGTGAGATCTCATTTTTTTATTCAGTGAACAACAACAATGTGAGAACAACCACATGAAAACTAAAGCCCAGAACATGGGGCTTGTACATTGAAAGAACTTAAGCCCAGAACGGGGCTTGTACATTGAAATGATGGGCGGCCCAGTCATATACGAGTACATCGCGGTCCTCGGCCTTGGGGTACTCGTCAAACATCTGTACGATGGTAGATAAGGGTCTTCCCCGGCATCGATGGTACAGGTAAAACAAGCAATATTGTCCGCACACGCTACTGGCCAGGTTTTGCAACGTTTGACTGTTCCAACACCACGTCTCTGTGCCTTGATCCATGAAGTCTGTTAAATCGGGATGGAGGGGTGGCAGGCCGTACGGGTCAAAGTATTCGCCCTGCTGTTCTGTCAAGTACACGCCCACCCAATGTTCACCGGGCCGATCCATCGGGTCCGTGTTGAGAATGTAAGCAGCAGGCTACATACGATCTAATGGGAACACATCTCGGGCGAACACCCCTTGAAAGACCATACATGTCTCTGGGTCATTCTCCAGCACGGTGGTTATCTGGTCTGTATCCATGTTAGGTGGAGAAGTCACACAGGACGTTGCGCGCCTTGTCCACTTGAATGATGTCAAACTCGGCGTAGCAGATCACATTGACGGTGCTCCGGAGGGCTCGTGGAAAGTGGATTTCCAACCGTAAATTGCTTTGCTTGGCGAGGGCCAGCTGATGGTTGTTCTCTAAGGTGGGGATCAGATCGAAACAGAACAACGTGTATCCGTTCGCGTAGTCCTCCCGACTGATCATATTCCCGTCGTCCTGGTTGATTTGACCGGTGACTGTAAACAGGCTCTGATAGGCTCAAATGAAATTCGCGCGCCCAAAGTTCGGTGTTAAGGCCGTGGCTGGGACCTGTTGTCCATCCACATGCAGGGCCACAAAATTGATGCCGAAATGTTTAAAGTCAAACGGGTTCTCTGGGTAGGCTCCGCTGAAACTGGTTTTTTCCACAGAGACCAGGATCAATCGCTTGGGTAGTTCCCCCAGGAACAGGGTTTCTTTGTTGGCGCTCATATTTCCAGCAGACACAGAGAACACTTTGGTTTGCACACGTCGGATAGGGTACTGGGCTGGTTTTGTTTCCAAGGCTTTGAGGTGTCCCAATTGAACGGCTGGATTCGGTTTCACTTTTCGGACATACAGGACTGCGTCTTGGATGACAATCTTATAGTCAGCTGCATGCCCGTCTACGTTAGTGGCCATCAAGGCGAAGGTCGGAGGCGCCCGTATCAGTCGGATTTTGATGGGGATCTGTTATTTGCGCTGAAAACTTACCTCACTTCCACTCTTTGCATTTCTTGTCTACATGAAATACCACAGTAAGAATGACACAGTTATCTCCCCTGCTAGTCACCTGATAGCATAGCTACCCACAATTCTACTTCCTTCTTGTTCTACTGCTTCGTAGGGCTGGAAGTAAACATTGTCAACTCCGTGAAAAAGTGCCTTTTCTAGCGAAACTACTCACAGTTGGATTACCTCAGACGTCTGATTTCCTGCAAGAAGTCCTTTGGGAAGTATTCTATAAGTTATCAGCGTAAAAATGGCTCAAAATATGTCTCAATTGTCATGCATGTCTTGTGGAGGTGACAAGCCTAGTTATGACCTTCACTCAACGTGTCCGCCATGCCGCCAGGGAAGAATCTGTACATGGGACACGGCCTGTGAAGAGTGTATTGTGTGGGCGCCCGGCATATTCCAGGTGTATCTAGCCGGTTCTCTGGCAGCTAACGAGGGAAATGTTGTTATGCCTACCAATCTCGCCAACGAGACATATGTAGCACAGTCTCCTCGTACTAGTGTAGGCGAGGAGTTTAGGGGGTTTGTTAGTTCTGTAGCTGGGTCTACGTTAGTCAGCCTATTGGACGTAAATAAAGATAAACAAACGCCCCTCCCCGCTCACGATGCTTCCATTTCAGGCCAGGCGAAGGGTCAATCAGGTAAGGGATCGACCCGGTTGGTACAGGTGGAAGGAGTAATCGAAGATATGGAATCTGGTACTATGACGACTGTGGAAGTGGAGATTCCTATTGAACGGACGCCTGGATGTGACGATGAAGGGAAATCGGTGACGGACCCAGGCTTAGCGTGGGAAAGCCAGGGGACTCCGATCGCTCGATCGGAGTCAACTTATGACTACGAAAACTTAGGCAGCACTAGTGAGGGGCCTAATGTTAAGTTTTCATTTGGGTCCGGGGTTGGGAAAATACCTTCCTCGACGCTGTCGAGGCCTGGACTCCCGGTCGCTCAGTTACGCCTTTAACTGTTGCTTCCGGTTTGTCTGAATTTTCCCAACCTGCTTCCGGTTACTCTGGTGGCCTTCCTCGTTCCCTTGCCGAGACGTTTGTGTCTACGAGCCTTCTGGGCCACCAGAGATTAAGGTTCCCGCAACAACGGCAGTATGGTATGTATTCAGGTACCCATGATATGTCAAATGTTTTGCCTGTGTCTGAGTTGCGTTATCAAGAACCCTCAATCAGATCAGGTCAAATTATGCGGCATCCGGTTGCTGGTCTACCTTCGCCCTTGCGTGGCTTAGGTCAGATGTCTGCTTCCGGGGGTGTTCGTGGTACGGGACCGGGATTATTACGCATGGTGCGTCCTCCTATACGTGCTTCCGGTTTACGACCTCGTATGCCAGTTCACCGACCTTTACAGTGGCCGTGCTCACGTCCAGCTGGAAGGTCCTTGAGTGTGAACACATCTCGTCAGGCCTTGCTTCAGGTCCACTCTCAAGTGACTGATCCCACATTGGCTGCCATACTGCGCGGTATGGAACAGCAACGTGAGGAAATGAAGGAATTGAGAGAGATGATGACCAGTCAATTCCGAAGTAGTACGCCACTGCTTCCGGTTTTGACTGAACAGTCTAGGAAACCGGAAGCTAATTTGTCGAGGACTATCCCTTCCAATACTCCCTCCTGGCAGGAAGCCCCGGAAGCTATGGAAGTGGATAGGGACCAGTACGGTAGATCTGAATTGAATGAACCTACCAATACTGATCCGGATGCTAGGAAATATTATGAGCTTATTTCCGGTATCTATGACTTAATTCCTGATATGCAGCTTCCGGTCCCACATGCGGGGGATATTGAAACTGAATCAGGAGAGTCAAACCGGGTTACGAGGTCGGCTACCACGCTTCCGGCCTCAACTGCTATTCATTCTATTTGCCATTTATTCCATAGAACTTTAGCAGAACCCGCTACGCAGGAGGAACGTGCTATAAGGTTGAGACCAAAAGCTCGCTTCCGCCCTGCAGGATCTTCTGGTCTGTTCCCAGTACAGAAGCCAAACACACGTAGTTACGGCGTACATAACTCACCGTTTAGCTTCCGGTCTGCAGAGGTGAACGGCGACTTTCAGTATTTATGCCCTAGCAATACTAAAGTGCCTAGTAATCCGGATGTTCCTTGCACGAACAAACAGGCCGCAGTACTTGAGGAAACTGCTCGACAAGGAGTGGCGATTACGAATCACCTCGACTGGTTTCTTAAAGCCATAAAGGATGGTTTATTCTCGCTGTCGGGCGCGGAGAGTCAAGAACAGTTACAGGAGGGTATAAACATCGTTCTTGACTACCAGAAGATTGCTTCCGGTGCTGTAGAAGATTTACTGGTTCACAATGCCTACCTATCTTCTATGCTAGTGTATTTAAGGAGAAAGGCCTTCATTCCTTTTATGCATAGTTACACACCGGAAGCTGTAAAGAGGAGTCTACTAGAGACATCTACGGCTCCTTCTTTACTGTTTGGTGATGCTGTTGCCGAAGTTCGACCTGCAATGGATCGTATAGAGCATGACAGGTCAGTTGCTTCCGGTGCTTCGTCTAAAAGACCTATGGCTTCCGGGTCGGGTCCAAAGGCGAAGAAGGCTAAGAAGAACCCGCCTAGTTCCAAGGCTAATAAGGGTGCTTCCGGCCAACAGCAAAGTCAAGCGCCTGCTTCTTTACAGCCTAGAGTATCTACCTATGGCCATAAGAAGCAGGGTAAGGGGAAATCTAAGCAGTCGAAGAAGGATTCCTGATGTCTCGGGCCGTACCGGGTGGCTTCCGGTATGGCGGGAACACCGAGACATAACGTTTCCAGTTCCCCAGCAACTAGACCTTCCGGTAGGGGGAAGGCTGCAGTTGTTTTGGAGGAACTGGATAAGGATCAGGACGGAAGCGTGGGTCATTCGAACGATCAGATACGGCTATCGCCTATTGTTCGACACGCTTCCTCCCTTGACTGCTCATCCCCTTCCGTCTCGTATACCATTACGAACGGGTCATCTATCAGCGATACAGTCCTCTGTGGACAAGCTGATAGAAAAGGCAGCTGTAATAGAGCTTCCGGTTTCGGACACGTCACCCGGGTTCTATTCGCCGGTCTTTCTGGCCCCCAAGAAAGACACGTCCGAGATGCGCATGGTTATAAACCTAAAGCGCCTCAACAAGGACTACCTCACTCCACCGCCACGCTTCCGCATGGAGTCCT
>JAVTVY010015320.1:0-64140 GCA_036873755.1 Hanleya hanleyi
GCGATGGAGCTATGCGATGGGGCTATGCGATGGAGCTATGCGATGAAAAGTCATTGCGCATGTTCGTTGAAAAACAGTCTTACAATGCGAAAACACAATCGCCAAAGTGAACAGAGAAATTAACAATTATTTTAAACATGAAAATTTTAATATGTGATCACGGTAGATAAGAACATTGCATTAGATTTCGGTTGGAGGTGTTCAAATGTATGCAGAAGATATTAAAACAACCAAACTTCAATTTCAAACGTTCACCGATGCGGTTTTACGTCACTTTTGAATACGAGCATTTATGGTATAAAACTACACGCTTAAACTAAAGTATTGAAACTTACTCGTAAAGAGTTGAAATAACCTTTCAAGTGTGTCCACAGGGACAACACTTAAACGAGCAGACCCTGTGGACACACTTAAAGAGTCATTTCAACACTTTACGAGTAAGTTTCAACACTCTAGTTTTAAGCGTGTAAGCTATTTACTACGCATGAAACACAGCTTTCTATGTTGATATGGAGAAATATTTTTTTTCGCTTCAAAGACGGGACAGCAAGAGGGTTTTTTCGCATGTAAACATGACATCTTCTTTCACCAGTGTGACACCGGAATAGGCTGGTAATTTTTTCTGCAGTGTAATGTGCTTATCTCGTGAATTTGCTGGCAACCAGTTCCGTTCCATTGCTTCGACAATTCCAAATTCACTGAGTTTAGTAAACATACATGGGAGCTTTATAACGTACTTCTCGATTTTAGGCTTGAGTATGCTCATCAGCCGTGTAAACAAAATTATGTGATCTGCACGCCGCCATCAACGCTAGCCAATCAAGTCGACGTTTGCCATCCTTTGTATTTTTTAATCACAGGTCAAAAAGTTCCAAGATGTTTTCCCCTTTTCCTTGCAACGAACAGAATGAACTATATGTTTGCATTGAATAGTATATGACAAATGGGCAATTTTCAGGGTTTTGCATACCAGGTGTTCACGTAACACATTGACAGAATATCTTTAGAAAAAAACAACGTTAAAAGTGTGTAGGTGGGCAGGTATCTCACCGAAGGCATGTCGGCTATATCACAAGTTCATCGACTTCCTCAGGGAAGATGGTGTACAGTATTTGTGAAAAGCAGAAGGCTGTACCGTAAACTTCTGCGGGGCTTAAGAACTATACGGATTTTATTCTCGGGGCATTATTTAGAATAACAGTATTGTGTACGTTAAAATGCGGCTCTCGCACCAGAGATGTTCATGTAATTTTTCCGAACAAAATTTATTCCATCCTCCCATAACCGCTCCCCATTAAACAACCTCGTTCTACCCATCTTCACACAACAGGTTGATTATAACGTTTTGTCGCCTTGATATAATATGGCAGAATTATTGTTCCAAAACTGTAAGTTAAGCTATCCACCTGTACTGATCAACACTCGCTCAATGACATTTCTCTCATTCTCGCCTTTGCTTTATAGATTATGTATATAAAACTATATTTCTAAGAATTCTAGACATGTTCATACGTTTAAACTTTGAATATAATTAAATCTATCATTCATATTTGAACTTTGCTCTTCGTAAATTCTACCGATCATTTTCAAATGTCAATTTCAAGAAAAGTATCAAATATAACTGCGTGAAAATCGACAGCTCCATCTAGAAACGCGTCTCTCAGTTTTCTCGTTTTTTCTTAGTTTTCTCACTAGAGCCCCAAAACCGAAGAAATATCGTTAAACTTACCGAACACTGCTAAAGCCGGAATATCTCGCTAAAGATTTGATAATTAAAAATAAAAAATGAAAGACGCGTTTCTAGGCCTCTATGCCATCCCAATTATGTCCAAATCTCGCCATTCTATGATGTACGGTTTTCGAGAAATTTCGGTTTTTACCAGCGAAACCGGTCCAATTTAATATGCGATAAATCGAAAAAAAGAGCCCAGCAGGTGATTATTCTACTGTGTTAGCCAAATATTCCCCGATAAAATCCTTCACTGACATGGATTACTCTTGTCACGCTCAAAGATATTGTATTGTTTGCTTCTTACTTTGCGCAATGACTTTTCATCGCATAGCTCCATCGCATAGCTCCATCGCATAGCCCCATCGCTCCATCGCATAGCTCCATCGCTCCATCGCTCCATCGCATAGCCCCATCGCATAGCTCCATCGCTCCATCGCTCCATCACATAGCTCCATCGCATAGCTCCATCGCTCCATCGCATAGCTCCATCGCGCATCGCATAGCTCCATCGCTTCATCGCATAGCTCCATCGTTCCATCGCATAGCTCCATCGCTTCATCGCATAGCTCCATCGCGCATCGCATAGCTCCATCGCATAGCCTCATCGCGCATCGCATAGCGCGACTTAGCCTCATCGCATCGCTCCATCGCTCTATCGCATAGCTCCATCGCGCATCGCATAGCTCCATCGCATAGCCTCATCGCGCATCGCATAGCGCGACTTTTTATCGCATAGCTCCATCGCTCCATCGCGTAGCTCCATCGCTTCATCGCATAGCTCCATCGCGCATCGCATAGCTCCATCGCATAGCCTCATCGCGCATCGCATAGCGCGACTTTTCATCGCATAGCTCCATCGCTCCATCGCATAGCTCCATCGCGCATCGCATAGCTCCATCGTTCCATCGCATAGCTCCATCGCTCCATCGCGTTAAATTAGAAATGAAAGACGCGATGGCCCCTCTCGGCCATCATACGATTGCATATGGCACTGTCAGTCATACGGAGCAAAATATAATAAATTTTAGATGGATTGGGCCATTATGTGTCCCCTTCAACTTGCTAAGCTGCTCCAGTGAATTTATACGAAGACTGGGCTGCTTAGTCAAAGCAGCTGTTGTTTAGTTAATATTCGGCGAAATTTGACGTACGCACATCATATTCAAGCCACAAGGGCAATATATATGATTGTGTTGGTTTAGTGTTTGAGTGAAGATTAATATAATTAAAATTAATCTCCTGTTAGTCATAAGCAGTTCGATCGACAGGAAGCTATACATGTATGACTGGCAGATTGCTTCATGTATTATGTTGAAGACGATAGCAAGGTTACATGTGCGCATGCATTCTCATTAGGTTGCTAATTCTAATTCTCAGCATTCTCAGCAGTCCATACTAAATTGTCCTGAACCCTGATGACATAGCCCCCCCTACATACATGACAATAAAATCCCACTTCTACCCCTTGATGCAATGCAGGCCCCCAACATCCATGACAATTAAATGGCTGGTGGGGATCGTTACACAATTCAATTAGCCTGTCACCTCCCTCATGTGACATGACATCAACTTAATTGCCAGCGCGAGGTCACTGGACTGGCACAATCGGAATAGCATGCTTTAATTTCGTGTATCGGGTTACATATAGAACTTCACGGCTTGAGGCACACACACTTCCCGTCTTGCGGTCGTCACGTACTTTGCGTCGACAATGACAATTTAATTGGTTTCGTGTTACATAAGCGATGTTGGATTTCTGGATAAGTGATCACGTGTCTACACTCATGCTATTCAGCTTGTACCTCTGACGTCCCTACTCTCCTTGTTCCCCCGCTGATTCACATCGCCAAGTTCGCGCCTCTTGGCCGTAAGGGGACGCTTTATCTGGTTACCCAATCGCCGTGCCGTAATAGCTCGGAGATAACCAGATTCCTCATATCAACCACGATTGTCTAATTACCTCACGTGATCGAAATTACGTCATGCCTTCATGATAGTGAGATCACGACTCTCACGTAATGTGGAAGCCATGCCAATATTTTGACAGCGACACGCCCTCTTACCGCATCTCTCAAAGGAACTTTTCCCCGTCTTTATTACAGTCAACATTCAATTCAAAATCTGAAACAATTGAACGGTGTTTTTACGTTACCATTCTAGGCAGCTTGATCTCCTTATATACTCATGACGATAAAGCGTGGTCTTATCAGTGGGATATTAACAATATTTACAGGGATTTATTTGTTAATTATTTGAAGGTATCAGTGAACAAATGTTTGCAATCAGTTGACGAACCTTACTAAACAATGAAGGAAGTTATCCAAAAATCTGTTCACTCTTAACGTAATTAGAGCTGTTTTGCCGTCCTTTTAATGTTAGTTTTGCCGTTAACGACATATGAACGTTTGTAAAGGGAGACAACTCGTATTGCCAAGACTCTTCCGTAAGAGTGATATTCATTGGTAATTGGTGGTTGGCCTGTGCAGAGCACCCCCTTACGACCAAGAGGCGCGAACTTGGCGATGTGAATCAGCGGGGGAACCAAGGAGAGTAGGGACGTCAGTGATACAAGCTGTTTATCAGCGTATCACGTGTCATTCAGATGAATGAATACACAATTGATCACGTGATTGAGAGTAATATAATACGTCATCAGTATTTCGATTATTGAAGTGGAATTTTTTTTATGGACGACGTCTAATTATTGAATGGCGCATCTGGGTCTTGCTATTCTGCAAACCTAACTTCTCGTACATTTTTTACTTTGATGTTTGGAGAGAAGGAAATACACAGACAGACAGGGATGAGAAACTGTCTATGATTATGCTAGGTTATACGTGTATCTAAATCAGTAATTATGATCGATATCGGTATGTAATAAAGAAGTTTTGAGGAATGTTCTTACTTTGTGCTGGATTGAGAATTCGTGTTCACGAAGCAACTGCAGAAACTTATTGGTTAATATCTGAATATAAATATACACATTTAATGTGAATCAGTGATATAGTTAACCCAAACTGGAGCAGATCATAGTTACATGAACAATTTTCACTCCATAATGGCAGCTTCCCACTTCAGCTGACCTTTGACCTCTGAGGTCAATGAGTGCGCAGGGGTGATTGAATGATAGGAATGTATGTACTGACCTGTATGTGGACCGATCGGGTCGGATGAGGTGTCAAAGTGTTTTCGGTGCACTTGACCTTTGACCTCAAAGGTCAATGAGTGCGAGTGTCGGCAGGGATGATTGAATGATAGGATTGCATGTACTGACCTGTATGTGGACCGATTGGGTCGGATGAGGTGACAAAGTGAAGCGCTCCTCCAGGGCGATTGAGTCATGGGTGGGTGTATGTAAAATTAGGATTTGTCCCGAAAATATAAAAAGCGGAACACGGACTTTAAATTGGGAAAACTCTCATCAACCATATCCAAAAGGGCTAATATCGGTCCCCGGGTTTATCGGGGCCTGCCTATCAAGTTATGGGTGGGTGCATGTAAAATTAGGATTTGTCCCCGAAAATATAGAAAGCGGAAAACGGACTTTACCCTTAAAATAGGAGAAAACTCCTATCAACCGTATCCAAAAGGGGTAATATCGATCTCCGGCTTATCGGGGTCTGCTGAGAGAGGTAGGGTGGGATAATGGGTGCATGTAAATGGAGGATTTGCCCTGAAAATATAAAAAGCGGAACACAGACTTTACCCCTACAATAGGGGAAAAACCCCTATCAACCCATATCCAAAAGGTCTAATATCGGTCTCAGGGCTTATCGGGGCCTGCCTATCAAATCATGGGTGGGTGCATGTAAAATGAGGATTTGTTCCCGAAAAGATAAAAAGGGAACACGGACTTTACCCCTAAAATAGGGCCTGATTCGCACGTTTGCATCTATACAAGGAAATGCTTGTATGGGGTATGGGGTGGTCATTTTTTGTGGAATTTTCTATGGGTTGTTTGGTCTTGTTTTTCTCATCCCATCACGTAAAACACGATGGGAAGGGTCTCGGAGATAAGCGGTGAAATTTTTCGAAAAGTTCACTTTGTTTTGAATAGGCCCATAGTCCCATACTGGCTCAGTGGATAGGTCCATACTGGGAAATTCACTCATGTTCATCACGGTTGGAGTTGTTTGGTCTTGTTTTTCACCCCGGTGAGTGAGTGAGTGAATGAGTGAGTGAGTGAGGCATGCCCAACGCCCGTGAGGCGTGCACAACGCCCGTCTTAACGCATGGACGCACTGACGATGGTGAGTGAGTGCGTGCGTGAGTTAGGGAGTGAGTGAGTGAGCGGTCATATAAGGTCGGTTAGGAGTAGTAGCCAAAGTGGACATTTTGGGGGTGTGAAGGAAGGTGTTTGGGGTAGAAATGGACCACCCTTGGTCCGAATGCGTCGTGTGAAGTGGCATCTTGTAGCAACGACCGCGAACGTCAAGCTTAACGCTTTAACGCCCTGGTGAATTAAGTCAAAAGCTATGATTTTCATGGAATTGCCACTAATTCATTGAAAATGCAGTGACGTTCGTCAACGCCCGTCGTTACGCCTTAACGCTCTAGCATAATGCATTGACACCATGGTATGGACCGGAGAGAGAACACCAACAACAAGGATGACAGATGAGAGAACAACAACCACAATAACAAGTTTTCAAATAGTTTATTCTCCCCAATGGTACATCATACCCACACTGGGGGAGCCGCGTTGGTTATGTGTACAATTCAAGAAGACTTGTCCAATCAGAGTCCGCCATTTAGCGCTGTATCTGTCATATTCGTTCTTGCCCGTTAGATGTATTCTCGGCTGCTCTTGTCCAATCAGAAGTCGCCCTTTCAGAAAGTTCCACCGTCGGGCAGTTCAGGATATTGTTCGGGCAGCATGTCCTGAAAGAGTTGTTTTGCGCATTCTGGTCGCATTTTCCAGGGCCTCGGTGGGTGGTAACCCCATATCCTCTTCCAAGTGACGCTTAGTCTTCATGATGGACCTGTGCTTGGGGTCGCCTTTCATTTCAAGCGGCAGCAGGCTCTACCGTTTATAGATGGCCATGGCTGTTTTCCTGACGCCGAGCAGCATTTCGGTGTACGCCTGTTGTAATTATCCTGTCCGCCGTCTTCGATTACTGCAGCATAACTATGAATAGCTTCATGCACAATACGATCCCAAAAGGTAGATTCTGGCTCACTTTCCTGGGATGTAGGCTGACTATCTGAGGTCAAGCTCTTCGTATCAGTAGATAGACTCTCAGCAATCTGACTTTTCTGGAGTGTAGTCTGACTATCTGAGGTCAAGCTCTACGTATCAGTAGATAAGACTCTCAGCAATCTCGGTTTCGGTATCAGTCGGTGAACTCTCATCACTCTCTGTATCGGCTTGTGCCTCGGAAGTGACCTTTGAACACGTAACCGGAAGTGACCTTTGACCCCTGCGCTGCTCGGAAGTGACGTCATCGTTGGACGCCCGTCAGCGTTTAGCTTAACGCTTCACCGCCCTGGGGAACTAGCTCAGAAGCTCTGATTTTCATGGAATTGCCACCAAGACATCGAAATGCAGTGACTCCCGTCAACGCCCTTAAACGCCCGTCGTTACGCCTTAACGCCCGTCTCAATGCCCTGTCTTTACGCCTTAACGCCCGTCTCAGCGCCTTAGCGAGCAATAAAGGGGATTTGGGGGACGATTAACCTTTGAACTCTGAGTGCACTTTCGGTCACGTGACGGGATATGACCTTTGACCACGTGACCGGAAGTGACTTTTGAACCCTGCGCTGCTCGGAAGTGACATCATCGTTGGACGCCCGTCAACGCTTAGCTTCAACGCCCTGGTGAACCAGCTCAGAAGCTCTGATTTTCATGGAATTGCCACCAATACATCGAAATGCAGTGACGCCCGTCAACGCCCGTCGTTACGCCTTAACGCCCGTCAACGCCCGTCGTTACACTTTAACGCCCCTATCAACGCCCGTCGTTACGTCTTAACGCCCGTCTCAGCGCCTTAACGAGCGATAAAGGGGATTGGACCACGATTAGCCTTTGAACTCGGAGTGCACTTCCGTTCACGTGACCGGACGTGACCTTTGACCACGTGAACGGAAGTGACCTTTGACCCCTGCGCTGCTCGGAAGTGACGTCATCGTACTCAGGCTCACACACACACACACACACACACACATACCTGGTGCACCCGCACCCTGGTTTACCCTATGCCCTACGGGCTATAGGGTACAGGGTGCACCAGGTATGTGTGTGTGCGCCTGCGTACGATGACGTCACTTCCGTGTAGCGCAGGGGTCAAAGGTCACTGAAAGGCAAGACCAAGCAACCCATACCGCAATGAACATGTGTGAATTGCCCAGTATGGACCGATCCACTGAGCCAGTATGGGCCTGTGGGCCTATCCAGACCTCAGTGATCTTTTCGAAAAATTTCACCGCTAAGCTCCGAGACCATTCCCATCGTGTTTTACGTGGTGAGACGAGAAAAACAAGATCAAACAACCAATAGTAAAATCTACAAAAATGACCACCCCCATACCCCATACAGCCATTTTCCCGTATAGATGCAAATGTGCGAATCAGGCCCTATTTTAGGGGTAAAGTCCGTGTTCCGTTTTTTATGTTTTCGGGGACAAATCCTAATTTTATATATACCCACCCATGACTTGATAAGCAGGTCCCGATAAGCCGGGGGACCGATATTGCCCCTTTTGGACATGGTTGATCGGGATTTTCCCCTATTGTAGGGGTAAAGTCCGTGTTCCGCTTTTTTAAATTTTCGGGGACAAATCCTCATTTTACATGCACCCACCCATGACTTGATTGGCAGGCCCCGATAAGCCCGTGGACCGATAGTACCCTTTTTGGATATGGTTGATAGGGGTTTCCTCCTATTGTAGGGGTAAAGTCTGTGTTCCGCTTTTTATATTTTCGGGACAAATCCTCAATTTACATGCACTCATTATCCCACCCTACCTCTCTCAGCAGACCCCGATAAGCCGGAGACCGATATTACCCTTTTTGGATACGGTTGATAGGAGTTTTCCCCTATTTTGGGGTAAAGTCAGTGTTCCGCTATTTATATTTTCGGGGACAAATCCTAATTTTGCATGCACCCACCCATGACTCGATAGGCAGGCCCCGATAAGCCCGGGGACCGATATTAGCCCTTTTGAATATGGTTGATAGGAGCTTTCCCCTATTTTAGGTGTGAAGTCCGTGTTCCGCTTTTTATATTTTCAGGATAAATCCTGATTTTACATACACCCTGGATCGCCCTGGAAGAGCGCTTCACTTTGTCACCTCATCCGACCCAATCGGTCCACATACATGTCAGTACATGCAATCCTATCATTCAATCATCCCTGCGCACACTCGCACTCCACCGAAAACACTTTGACACCTCATACGACCCAATCGGTCCACATACAGGTCAGTACTTGCATTCCTATCATTCAATCACCCCTGCGCACACTGGTACTCATTGACCCCAGAGGTCAAAGGTCAACTTGCGAACTTATACTGTGGCTATACTACTCATGTGGATCACCGTGAGCTGTGCGTTGATCTATTGGTCTATCTCCTATGTTTATAACACGGAGCGAGTTTTTCACGGACCCTTTGGACCAAAAAGATTTTCCAACAGTGGAGATATATGCCACCGCACATCACCAAGTTAAATGGCGTTTGGTCCAAGGGGTCCTTCATGTCTAAATGTGCATTTAAATGACTCGAGTTAGACGCATTTCTCACGAAATAGCACATGCTGCGGATTTCAGTTCCATGTCATAACTGCAATCATAATGCAAACGAGCTAGAACTTTTACATATTGTGTACATATATTTTCTCTTGTCGTTACATTAAAACACAATTGTTTTGAGGACATTTTATTTTTTTCGGATTCAACCGCACCACGTATAGGCCAAAATCCCGCCTTATCGTACCATCTCCTTTAATCAGAACCGAGCTGAGTTCCTTAGCTATTTCACCAGGTGACGGCGGTCGAGGGTCAGTTAACCCTACCTGGGCGTAGGGTGCATGATTTGGGAGAGGGGGTTGCTCCTTTCTCCGAAAGGAGAAAGACTTTGAGAGCTGACAGTCTGTGACTTTGTAATTTATCATATTGTGGTTATATTAAACCTATTTTCATAACCTCCCAAGCAGAGGATCATCTGTAAATTCAAAATGACGACCATGTCAAGTGACGCTTTCGTGATTTTTCTTCAAAACTCCCGCTTTTCTGCGAGAAAAAGTGGTCAAAAGTTATTTTATTTCACATTATATTGTTATTTACTAATTTATCATGCACTTATTGCGAAGAAAACATGATAAAAAAAACTCCAAAAATCGTCCAAAGCAATGACTTTTTTGAAAACGTGACGTCAGCATGGCGGCCATATTGGATTTGTTTTGCATTTTCTACTAGCGCCTGACTCAAAGATATAGTGTGATAAGTTTTAGCACTCCAGCCCTAGAGATGGCGAAAATATCTGAGGGCGCTTTCACCCGCCCCCCCCCCCCCCGCCCCAAACCGGGTTGCGGTACACCCCATATCGCCCAGGCCAGATAGGGTTAGGCCTCACTCGGGTCTAACTCGCCAATGACGTCACGGACCAGTTGAACGATATTGGCCGACAGGCTAGCGAACGGGTATCATCTAGTGGGATGTAAAGATTGAGGCTGCCTGATAAACATTCAGGATGACTCATCAATGTCGCTGATCTGGACCAGCGTATCGGTATGTATATAAACTTTCTCTTTTCATCGCTCTCGTTTCATTTTTCTCAAAACAGAGGATATGGTTTTCAAAAAAAATTCTCTGGAAACAAAGACCCCTGCTCCCTGCGCGGGGCCCTATTTTCCCCCTACACTGAAACAAAAAAATCATTAGGAATATTTCCCGACTATTACACCAGCGGAATATTCCTAAAACTTCAATAAGGAATATTCCGTAGCATGTTAAGGAAATTCCTTAACATGGTAAGGAATATTCTTTAGTTATGTTGAGGAATATACCAAGGGTGTAATAGTCGGAGAATATTCCTTAAATTTTTAAGGATTTGTTTTTTCTGTGTATACTATCCGTAGTAATTAAGCATTGTCATTGTCCCCAATTTTGTACAAACGAAGGACCTGGTTTCCTCTAACTTGGGCATGATGATCATATAGTCTGCTCTAGCTATAGGTCAGGATGCCGATTATGTAGTCTGGTCTAGCAAGGTCAGGATGTCGATCATATGGTCTGGTCTAGATAGGTCAGAATACCGAAGGATGGAATTACAGTTCATACGATAATGGCCCAGAGGTCTCACAAATAGTTCATTCAATACTGGATCAAATGTCTCACAAATGATGACCCAAATGTCTTCAGGCTGAAAATAATACATTAACGCCAAACTACCGCTCTACGATCTGATATCCATCTAACCGGCCAGCAAGCTGCATATCCGAAAGAAAGTATTTTCCGATATACATGTACTTAAACGGGGAAGAGAGAGGTTTGTCACTGAACTCAATCGAGTGGCCTACACCAGAAACTTCCTTGAAGAAAAATCTTTAGCACAAATTCGCGAAAAGGGAAAGACTTTGCTAAAATGATGAAACTTTTGTCTGCTTGCTGCTTGTTACAATTGGGATTTAATTATGGAGCTTCGGTGAACCAAACGGCGAGCGTGCCTGGTGCTACTTTACCACTGGTCGAAGACATAAAAGCTCAAGTTGACGTCGATATTAAAAGGGTAAGTCTGACTTCTTTTATAGGAATATTGACTATTCATCATTGGTCTTATGGGGCATATATTGCGACGTGGAATCAATAAGAGCCGTTTATTGTGCAGGTACGGTGGTCCATAGGCGGCTTCAATCTAGTTTGATAGTCCTTTATATTTTTTACGGGGTCCCGTAGAGACTAATGGTCCTGTATTGTAGTGAGGAAACACTTGCGCACATTAGGTACCGTTGCCAGGGTGACTGGTTGTTTATTTAACTTCTTCAGGCTTTGAGAGGAAGAGCAGAAGAAAATAGTCCTCAAGTTATTCGGCTACTGCAGATAGTTTGGTCAACTATTTTGGCTAGATTTTGTTTCACCTGGTCTATATTAGTGAAGTTAAATATTTTCTGTAATTTTCACAGAGATTTCCTGCTTTAGAGCATGAATACAAAATGGATACTATTCAGAGGTTGACTTCGAGAGTTTTCCTGAAAGGATGTCATAAATCACTGGTTGATAAAAGCTTTATTTCGAACACTTAACAAATACAGAAGAAAACAGTTTAAGGCAGACTTATCATATGTTTGCCATGTTGGCAAGAAATTCTAATTTTCTAGGCTTCCATTCTTGCAGAAATTGTATACACGGTATGTAACTTTGGGAATAACACACTCACGTCCCCTCCACCAGACCCCCTATACCATTTAGAGCACAGACATATGCATGACACATGCATGACCTAGGTCAATGGCTTGGTTCACTTACAGTGCAGATCAGCTGAAAGGTTAATTTTGGCGCACCAATGGCGCGCAAACGAAGCGTGCCAACACAAAGGTATAGTGCGCCAATGCCCATGATTATCGCCTGGCCATTGTTCTAACTCTGTTGAATGTAGTCCGTCGACATGATTGAACACAGGCCGCGCGCTATCAGCACGGTCAGACAATGGCTGGAAGCGAGCTGCGGGAAGAGCCCGCTAGCGAGGTCTTTGTTAGCGAGCTCAAGAAAATCAGTTGGGAGTCCACGTGGCGTTAATCGGCACGAATGTCTGCATGTAATTCATACCTATTAAATAACATCAGGTGTATGAATTTGTGTTACTGGCGAACACGTCGACCTCGATCAAGCGTATTTGCATTCCATCTAAAAAATTGTGAAAGGAAATAGATTCAATATACGATTTCACTTGAGTACATGTACATGTGTTTTTGTCTGGATCGTCACCGCGTAGCGGAGTCGACCAGACTATGCTGCCACTCACGAAATTTATGCAAATGTGTACGTGCACTATAATGCGGTGACCCTGGGTTAACCTGTATCACTCCGCCAGTGATTTTCACTGTGTTGAGTCTTATATCAGGGTATTAACCAGAAAATGAAGAAAAAAACAGTCGTAATCGTTTCATGTGAACTAGAAATAAAACGAAATCTGAATTTGAGTGTATTTCATATTCATTTCTTCGCCCAGGGATTGCTTAAATCCGTGGACTATTTTTGTCTGGATCGCCACCGCGTAGCGGTGCGACCAGACTATGCTGCCACTCACGAAATATATGCAAATGTGTACGTGCACTATAATGGAATGACCCTGGGTTGTCCTGTATCACTCCGCCCGTTATTTTCACTGTGTTTGAGTCTTATATCAGGGTATTAACCAGAAAATGAAGAAAAAAACAGTCGTAATCGTTTCATGTTAACTAGAAATAAAACGAAATCTGAATTTGAGTATATTTCATATTCATTTCTTCGCACAGGGATTGCTTGAATCCGTGGACTATTTTTTTGTTCTTTGGTTCCGGGCGATCGGCTCAAACCTCGTGGTGTTTGCCGTCTGTTCGGTTTCGTGTCTGTCTGAGTTTGCGGTAAGTCAGATTACTTATAATATATATGCCTGGTGTTCATAGTTCGCATTTTGTTTGTTGACAACGATAACGTTGGAGAGACAATTTGTGCGAAAATCCCTGTTAATGTTGCTGTACGATCATACGTTGCAAATCTTGTTTCTTGATCTGAGTGTCGCACTTTACAGGTTCAGGTTCTGGGATTATAAAGACCCCAGTTTCCAATACTCGTACGTTCTTTCCCGTGAAGTCGGCGTTCGTTACTATTTTAATGTGTACTCATACTGCATGGAATATATTTCCAGAGGAGATATGTGTTGAAGCAACAACAATAGTATTTACATTTTTCTCGTCTTGCGAACTTGACCGGATTCTGTCCAGTGCAAATTTATGTATTCCGGGGGACTCTGCTCACCGAATATAATTTAGTTTCAAAACGTTTGAACAACAACAAAACTTTCCGAAAGCGGAAACAACAGAATTTGTCGGGTACCGCTTTCGAAAAGTTTTGTTGTTGGTGGTGTTCAAACTTTTTCAAACTAAATTATATACGCAATGATCGTACAGCAACAACAACAGGAATTTTCGCACAAATTGTCTCTCCAACGTTTATATCGTTGTCAACAAACAAATTTACTATAAAAACCATGCAGGCATATATAAGTAATGGGGACTTAACGCAAACTCATGCAGCTCTTGCAAATATCTGTGCTACACAGAACTATTAATAAAACTATCCAGTCTCACGTATTTGTCGTTTTGTCGCAATAAACTTGCATGAATTATGAAAATCTGCTCGCAAAAACTAGTAGAAGACATTGACGCAGACGATCCACTTTTAAGCATATTACTGTAGATAGTTTCTTGCTACCATGAATACCTAGCATATTTCTAAATGAGCCGCCTTCACAAATTCACTTCCTTGAAAATTAAACTGTGTTCCAGTTGTGATTTCCCAAACACTCGTCCACAAATTGGAGAAAATCTCCACATTTATCCATACATCTGCTATCGGCTGAAACGTTTTGAAACTTTAAATCCATTATTGGCGATCCAGACATCAGTACTTTGAGTACTTTCATTTTGATTGAAATTGTAGTTTAAGGGCCGCTTCCCATTCGGATTTCGCGGCCCATCAACTCAATGTTTTATTTGAATTTCGCGGTACATTTCTTTGTTTTTTCAATACCTTTTCCAGCGCTAAATATGTAACTAAATAAATGAATAAATAATAAATAACAATGAGAGATTAGTAGGAGATATAAATAGAAGTAAATAAGAATCGCTATGTACAAGTTCGCATGACTCTTTGTGGTACGTATACGTATATCATCGCAGGTTATTTATGCACAAAAATATGTTTTGCCGATAGTAAGTGAGATATTCAGTAAGACCAGGTTGAGTGATTTCTGTAATGAGAGACGAGGTGAGAATGGTAAAACGAACAGTGGACCCACATTATTTATGGCTGAAGTCCCTCCCTCCGTCCCCAACATCAAGACCTACATTTCATATGTGTTAATGCATACTTCCTGTCGAATAGAATAACGGATGTTATATTGTCAGCAAGAAAACAACACTGTAAAGGTTAATCATCTCGTTAAGTTTGGCCTAAACAAGTGGATAATATAAACATAACAGTGCATTCTCTCTCTGACGGGGTAAAAGCGATATCCCGCTTTCATCCAACAAAATGCGCGTCTGTGTCTCATTTGAAAAGAAATGAAATGGCATTAACTTATTGTTTAGGTAGAAATCTCTGTTATTGTTTCTTTTTTGTTATTTAGCTGGAACGATGTGTCGGCCATAAATACTTGTTAATTCTTATTTCCTCATCGGAAGTTTCGTGTGCAACCTTTAACAGTCGGGCGGTAACGACTAAAGAGCATATACAAGTATTTGTCATTCTCTGTAAGAGATCTTTTGAATTTCTGTGTATATTTTGGTTAGGCGGTTGTAACAAGACAAGCCAAAGAGACAACTAGTCTGACCGAGCACTGCATGTTGCCCCGATTATGACCTCGACTCGCCCGTGTGTCTGAATTTATACGAAGCTGTATTCATTTGAAATGTTACGTTCAACCGTTTTACTGGCCGTTCTGAAAGAGGAGGCGGCCTTCGCAATTTGCACACACCAACGTTTTATGAATTCTGATAATATATTTAGGCATACTTCGACTAAAATTCACAACTGAATATAATATTTAAAAAAAAATATAGCCCAACTTGTATTCTCTCCTATTTCTATACTTTAAGCTATCTTTGGCGAAACTTTTTGTTAATGAAGATTATTCGTAGTCTCAACCGAATGTTCACAAGACGACCGAGTTTCCTTGGAGCGCAAACAAAAAATGATAGATAATCATTTACAGCAATCTTATTGAAGAAGTCAAATCTTCTATATATTTTTTTAATTACTTAGCCAGTAATTTAAACTGTAGAATAGATTGTGTTCTTGCCGTACACCGCCAGAGGGGAACTCTTTGAAAACAATTCAGTTTTAAGCGGTGACCGCTGTTAGCGCGCAATCCGGCAAGTGCCCCAACGGGGAGCCTTTGTTTACCGCCGACATGCTTACAATGGTTCAGTGGTTTTGACCGGACTATATTCTACCGGCGCGTGGCGGCAAGGGTCACATCATGGGGGGGTGTAATAAGTCTTGGTGATTAGGCCAGCACGTTGGCGCGCCATCAGTGCGTACACCCTGTTCACTAATTGGAAGATTAAGCTGAGCTGCACTGTAGCTGATAGGGTCAATTGATAGGGTCAAACTCCAAGTCATCTTCAGATAGCATGCAGTGATCTACAAGTCTGCATACAACCATTGTCAGAATTTGTAACCTTCCAAACTAGGGGTGTACTAGCAGGAGGAGGTACATTTAGATAATATGATGCCATGAGAGTATACATCCCAGCATAGATCCAGTCCATCTAACCATTAGGATTTTACATTGTATCTCAATATTCAATATGAAAAAAGTAAAAATATTTTACAAATATTGGTAACATGCAGAGAAGACATTATTTATCATTTCATCAGATTGGTTTCATAATAAATGTCTGTCCTATCAGTCACAAGTTATTTTTTTTAAATATATATATGTGTACAATTACACTAATGCACTAGAGATCCTTACTGAGAAAAATGTGTGAGACTACAAATTGTATGGCTCTTCACCATGTGGACTGAACATCAAAGAATTAATGGAATTATTCCAACAGCCTATGTTACATTTAAATAGCCCCGTTTCAGTGCCTAAGTCTCCAGTTATAACTTTTTTATTTTCTTGAAGATTTTCTTCGTTTTTTGCCTTTTGTCATGAGACGACGTTAAGAGGACTGACAGAAATGTAAAGAAATTCTGTGTTAAGCAAGAAAATGTTTGTAGAAAATAGTAAAACAAAAATAAAGAAAACCCCCGAAAACTCAGAAAAACTTTAAATAAAAAATCTGTGTCCGCCATGGGCCACCGTATGGATGGAATTTTCATCACTATACCTTTAGAACGAAATGCAGTAGCCAGCCGTCGGCCATGAATAATTTCATTGTCCATAACCGAAAGACTTAATTCATGAGAGATACTAATAGAAACAGCCCCCAAGCAGGCATAAAATAAATAGATAGATAAAATTTGTTCTCCTAATACACAAGCTGTCAACAAATTTTAATGATGACAATAGTATATAAAGGGGATCTTCTCTATCATTTTGGAGTTGTTAGGATTCGACGTTCGTTGTGGCTTCGAGGAGGAACTCCCACAAACACCGCGGACGTCAGCGAGCCCTCTCAGGATTTAACATTGTATTTTGCTATACTCAACTCATTGCATAGAACTAAAGTGTTATTAACTACAACATACTCGGGACGTCTACACACACATAGACACCTACCCCAACATAAGGAACGTCTGCCATTCCACAGGTCAATAATGCCCACTAGCGAATTTTATGGAAATTTGGAAAAGAAATGGGATGTGGTGTTACATGATACATTGACCGTTGACTTCAGACGGAAGTGACGTCATCGTCGGAAGTGGGTATGGTAGTGATGGGGGCGATGGTAATGATGGCAGTCTTGGGGTTGCGCGTTCTGTACACATACAAGGTAACATGTGTCCATCGTCAATCTACACTCATCGTCTGAGCGTGCAACATGTTGAGTACTACCATGTTCTGTCAGGAAACATCTCATCTGAATTAGTATGCCCAGACACATTCAAGAGCCACATCCATTGGCTCACCCCCTCCCCCTCAATGCCCCCCTCCTCCCTACATGCTTCCCTAGCGAGTGCGCCTGCGAGTGTTACCGACGGTTTATAGCGTTGAACACACTGGTTCTCGTCAGATCACCGAAGTTGAGCGACGTTAAGCTGGGTCAATACTTGGATGAGTGACCTGGTATTGTACTGGCTGGGCCCAGGGTGAGGAACTGTGAGCACTCGCGTGTTCTGGCACATGTAGGCACTGTCGTGATATGACAGAAACAAGGTTGAAAATGACGTTAAACGCTAATACTCACTCACCCTAGCGACGGTAATGACACCACCCGAGTCTCACCCACCGCACCGCGGTGACCTTCTGCTAGAGCCCTCGCCTCGCAAGCGCAAGCCCCCAGGTTCGATTCCGGGATGAGTCATACCAACGACTTATCTTCCCGGCTTGGCGTTCACTAGAATAGAGGATAGATGAATGAATGGCTGGCCAGGTTTCAGGGTAATGTGACTATGTCGTCGTGATATGACTGAAAAATGGTTGTAATCGACGTTAAAATACTACTCATTCACTCGACTCTGACTCACGGAGCCAGGGTTTTCTTGGGATACCCAACACGAAACTATTCACCAAAATGCCTGACACCTCCCTAGCATCTTTCCCTACCGAATGAGCATGCGCGCCGAATACTTCACGAGTCAAATTGAAACGACGGCCATGACGCCACGTTCTATAGAGCATGAGAGCTTTCTTGTAATATCCCTCACGGCATTATTCGTCCAAACCACATCTCAATAAACGTCCCCAACATGCTCCACTAGCTAGTGCTAGTCATGGTGAACAGAACCCTCACACAACCCTGGGAGATGCGAGAGCGTTCTACAGCACCCTCACACGACCCTAGTCGCCCCAACCATCCCTCCCTCCGGCTCCTGGATACTGGCTAGCGATTTGCGCGACTGCGCACGATGACTTTACCAGTCAAAATGAGACGACAGACCTCATACCACTCCAGTCTTACTCAGATCGTTCCACAAACCCCCCGCACGACATTCCCTGACCCCAACCATCCCTCCCTACATCTCCCCAAAATCCCTAGCGCGTGTGCATGCGCACGATGATTGGATTTTCCCGTTCCAAATATTGAATATCCATACTTGAGATAGGAAACTCTCTTTTGGCATTACTGCGCTAAGACGGGTGTTGACGGCATCGTTGACTGTACCGTGTATAACGCCTGTCCAAGGATGTATCATCAAAATGTGTGTGTAGCTTGACCTGTAAAGAGCGGCCGTTTAGTATGTAGGAAACTACAATGCTAAATCCTGAGTGGTTTCGCTGACGTCCGCCCTTTTCGGGAATCCCCTTCTCCAAGCCACAAACCGTAATGACCATAACCTCGAAATGATAACTAGAATATCCCCTTTATATACTACTGATGCCGACATGTTGGTGTTCCAGTCGTACAATACGTATGGCCGATTTAATCTTTGAGAAGTCGCTTGTATCGCCATTCGTCTACATTTATCAATATCAATAATGACAAATGAAATACCGCAGATGAAATAGCATTGAACAATGATGGGGGATTCACCATTATAAATCAATGAACGTCACTGAAGCTCACAATTCATGTCGCCCAGCAAATTATATTTACACGTATATACGTATTTATGAAGAGCTATTAAAATTGATGAAACTGGTTGGCAGATCATGGCGTCACTTGATATGGATGTGAAATGTGGTCAGATATGTGAAACCAGTTCACATGTCACTCGTATGTTGGTATTTAGGTCACTGTGCTCTTCTTTCCAACCGGATAGCGTTTGGCGAATTTGATGAAACTCTATATCTAGCAATCACAATCATCACTGTGAGGAGTTTGGATACCGCAGAACATAGATGATGACAGTTCCAGTGTTGCACACGTTATATTCTGATGTTAATCATTAACTACGGTGGCCCACAGGAGACATTGAATTCTTTTAGTTTTTCTGAGTTTTCAGGGGTTTTCTCTATTTTTCGCCTATTATCTACAAGCATTTTCTAGTTTGTCACAGAATTTCTTCAGAATTCCTGGCAATGAAGTTAGATTTTCCTCACCCTTATTCTTTTCACCGGAAGCCAAACTGAATTCTTGGAAATGTTTACACCGCGGCGGAAAAAAGTAGTTTCCACTGCGGTGTAAACCTCTTCAAGAATTTAGTTTGCTTTCGGTGAAAAAAAGAGGACGAAGACTTTCTGACGACATTATTTGGAATGACAGAAATCTAAAGAAATTCTGAGATAAACTAGAAACTGTAGAAAATAGACGAAAATAGAGACAATCAGAACAAGTAATAAACTATCTAAAATATTCGATAACCCCTATGGGCCACCGTAATTAATACTATGTTGGTCAATTTGAACATGTTATTAATCGAAAAATAACGGAGAACTGCCCGACATGTATTTCTACCATTAATTTTATCCATTTGACGGACGGATATTTGGTTTGGAAACTACAAATATTGCTCCTATCCACTGATGCAGTAATCTTGAGTGTAAAATGTAGTACTAAATTCTACAATTGTTTAAAGTGATAGATGAGATCAACAAGCATTCAGTGAAACAAAATAACCAGTCATAGAAAAACTCCTGATGAGTTGTTAACCCTGGGCGATGTCTCAGCAAATAGACGAGACATTTGCTCCCGCCTCTCCATTTATTTTCGTCACCTCTTGGGGTAGAGGGATGAAACTTTTCAGATCTTATATCTGGGTCAAACTCTACAAGAAAATGTAACAAAATTCAAGATGACTGCCATGATGACGTCATCGGGATGTCATTAGTGGTCATTTTTCGCCTATTTTCTTTACAGATTTTCTTCTCTTTTTTTTGATATTCGGCGATGGATTATGTATATATCTTCAGCTCCAGGGGCGGAGCTTTCTCCCATTGCCAGAGTTTGTAACCACCTAAAGTCGGTTACCTCTGACTGCGCTGTGCAGAAAAACGCGGCGCGCATGCGCATTTGGTCTGTATCGATCGCTATTGATCGACACAGGGAGAATGTATCTCTCTACATGAGAGAGATGGGAAATGCGTCCAGTATATGTTGAACAAGTTTTCTGCTCAATTATTACACGATAACACAAGGTTTTGTTCAGCTGAGACATGCTGAGCCCACTGCGCCTCGTTTACAAGCGAACGATGCTGATTGGCCAAGAGCCATGCACAGAAATGCTGCGCGTCGAGATTCAATACAGTGCAATTAGAGGGTATCTGCCAGTAGTAGTTATGCAATCTAATGTCATAAGAATGGGGCGGAGTTACCTGGGGAAAATGAGAAAGTATCTATGACTGGATTTACGCAGTTACGCTGGGAAAAAGAGAAAGTGTAAATTGTTGGAGGTACGAAGTTAAACTTTAGAAAATAATATTTGGTCCATCGCCGGAGTTACGCAGAGAAGAAGAGAAAGGGTCTGGCAAAGCTTCGAAATTAAGCTGTCAGGAATAGAGCGATCTATATACCGTTTCCATAACCCCTGCTGTTTTGCGCGGGAACTGGCTAGTGACGTCAATTTGGACAAACTCCAGCTACTGACACATGTTAACTCAATGCAAACCGCACACTTCCGGTTCAATAATCAGGTACAGGTTCAATAATCCCTAAATTCGAGTTCGCTCGATTATATTCTGATATGTGTGCAGTTTGCATTGAGTTAACATGTGTCAGTAGCTGATGCTTACCTTACTTGACGTCACTAGCCAGTTCCCGCGCAAAACAACAGGAGTTATGAAAACGGTCTATCCTCGGAAGTAGTATACAAAGCGTAAATTGAGTCGTATTGACCTCAGAAATTTGCATATGACCTCTGTGACGTGACGCGTCAGCCAATCAGAAGCGCGTATTGTGTGACATGTGGTGGTGGATGGTGGGTGGTGGGTTTAAGATGGCGGCTGTGGTGGTGGATGGTGGGTGGTGGGTTTAAGATGGCGGCTGTGGTGGTGATGGTGGGTGGTGGGTTTAAGATGGCGGCTGTGGTGGTGGATGGTGGGTGGTGGGTTTAAGATGGCGGCTGTGGTGGTGGATGGTGGGTGGAAGATGGCGGCTGTGGTGGTGGATGGTGGGTGGTGGGTTTAAGATGGCGCTGTGGTGGTGGATGGTGGGTGGTGGGTTTAAGATGGCGGCTGTGGTGGTGGATGGTGGGTGGTGGGTTTAAGATGGCGGCTGTGGTGGATGGTGGGTGGTGGGTTTAAAATGGCGGATTGTAGAAAAACGTATAAAAGGAGACGATTTTTAGGGAGTATTCATTGCACTACCTACCTGACTCACGTGACCAGCCTGCCTACCTGCCTGCCTGCTTGCCTATCCGCTTGTATGAGACGAAAGCATGAGACGTGGAGAAGATTTTCCCTGGGACCCAGCAGCACCTCCGGTTGAAGTCTTGCCTGAAGACGAGCGTGTCAGGGACATTTATCGACGTCATTGGGCTACCATACGCCATTGTTTTCACCGTGACCGTCGTCTATTGGACTTGTATAACTATCGACTGCAGGACCTCACGTATTTGTCTACCTATGCCGAGAACATTTTCACAGATCAGGTGACAGCGTTCAAGTTGAATATCACATTCGGGTACATTTTACGGCACAAGGAGACGGACCAGCTGCGGTATTATTATCCCAGCAATAATACCTATGTGTTTGATCAGCCGTT
Organism: Hanleya hanleyi; assembly: GCA_036873755.1. Classification (NCBI taxonomy): domain Eukaryota; kingdom Metazoa; phylum Mollusca; class Polyplacophora; order Lepidopleurida; family Hanleyidae; genus Hanleya; species Hanleya hanleyi. The sequence goes on from JAVTVY010015320.1 coordinate 22,185, forward strand.
CACGGTGACGGATGCGATTTCTCTGGAGCCACTCCTCGACCAATTGACTACGTTGGATCCATTGGAATGGGCCCGGTTGCAACGCCCCAATACCCAATGGCTTGTGGAAATGGTGACCAACGTCACATTTTTCGTCACGAAAATGAGAGATCATCCTATCGGTGCTCCTGTACTACTACCCCCGTGGTTGCTTCATCGACACGGCCTGTATGCATTAACAGGAGGGACAAATGGGCCCTACAAAGACCGGAAATGTCTGTTTCGGTGTTTGGCCGTGCATCTGGATGAGTGTAACCCCAAATGTTGTGACAGAGTGGCCAATGACTATTGGGAACAGTATTTACAGCAGCAAGACTTGGATAAGCGGCACTTCCGTGGAGTTCCGTTCAAGAATTTGGATGACGTGGAAACACTGTTCAACATCAATATCTTTGTATACCGATTACGATGCGAGGAGGATACATTTGTGGCTGAATTGGTTCGTCGTTCAACAGAACGGTATGCTGCTACAATGAAAGTCAATGTGTTCGACGACAATGGCGTGAGTCATTTTTCGCTGATCTACAATATGAGCCAGTACGCTCAGTCTTTCAGTTGTGCCCAATGCCATCGGGTGTTTCACCGTTCCTCCGACTTACATCGCCACGAGAAAATCTGTGACAACAGTGTCAAGCGAGTATATCCGGGTGGTGTGTATCATAATGCGCCTACTATTTTCCAGGAACTGGCCGATGAGGGTGTGATCATACCGGAGGTGGATCGTTGTTTTCCCTACCGGGCGTGTTACGATTTTGAGGCCCTGTTGGAGCCCATGGACATGTTTTCAGCGAAAACGCAGTGGACGCAGCGCCATATTCCTCTGAGTGTGAGTATTTCCAGCAACGTACCTGGCTATGACGCTGCACCGGTATGTTTCGTGTCCACGGGGGATTCCCATGAGTTGATCATCCGCATGATGGAGTATTTAGAGGAAGTCAGTGCGGCTAGTACAGAACTATTGGTGTCCAAGTTCCAGCACGTACTGGACCAGCTGGACGATCGGATTCCTATACCGGGTGTAGCGTTTAGTGACGATGAAGAGTCCGAGTCCGAGTCGGAGCCCGAGTCGCAGCCCGAGTCGCAGCCCCTGCAGTCGCAGGATGTGCCTTTACCGAAACCGTATGCGGAGAAATTGAAAGTGCGCTTCCTACAATATCTAGGCCAGTTACCGGTGCTAGGTTTCAATTCGGGACGCTATGATTTGAACATGGTAAAGGAATTTCTTTACCCCTACTTGGCCCAGTCGAATACCATCAAGTCCGTGATCAAGAAGATCAATAATCATATGGCCCTCACTACCACATCACTGCATTTCCTGGATGTACGGAACTACTTAGCTCCTAATTGTAGCTATGATCAGTGGGTCAAGGCCTATAACTGTGCACAAACCAAAGGGAGGTTCCCTTACACGTATATATCAACGCTCGATCGTTTGCAGGAAACACAGTTGCCACCCCGGCACGCCTTCTTTGATGATTTGAAGCAAGTGGAATGTCCGGAAGACACGTACCGGGAACTACAGCAGGTATGGAACGATCAACATATGCACACCTTGCGAGATTTCCTGATATGGTATAATAACCTAGATGTGGTTCCTTTCCTGGAAGCGGCCGAGAAAATGGTGCAACTCTTTCGTCGCCAAATGCACGTCGACATCTTCAAGGAGTGCTTGAGTTTACCGGGTCTGGCGCTTCGCCATCTTTTTCAAGAGTGTGCTACGTACTTCTCGCTGATACAGCAAAAAGATGCAGACATGCATGATTGTCTAAAGCAGAACATTGTCGGCGGACCGTCGAGTCTTATTTTTCACCGTTATCACGAGAAGGACGTCACTACTCTCCCCAGTGGAAAACCCTGTGCTAAGATCATCGGATTCGATGCGAATGCCTTGTACCTGTGGTCACTGGCCCAACCTATGCCCAGTGGCCATTATACACGTTGGTTGGCGGAAGATCGGCATTTTACACCGCAACGTACATCCTACAAGCATCTGGCTGATCAGTGGTTGGATTGGGAAGCCTATCGACGGGCAATTTATATACGACACCAAACCAACGCCACAGAGAAGCGCATAGGAGATCGTCGACTTCCCGTCGATGGGTTTGCCCTGGTGGGTAGCACACCCACCGTATTCCAATTTTACGGTTGCTATTGGCACGGTCACGAATGTCATTTCAGCGCTGGACGCTTCAACGAACGACGTGGAAAAACACCGGAAGAATTACGGGAAGAAGTGGTGGAGAACGGTGATTATGTGAAAGAGAGAGGATACCATTTGATTGAAATGTGGGAGTGTGAATTTCACACGATGTGCCAGGCCCTGCCCCATTTACGACGTTTCCTAAAAGAGCGCGAGTACCCCTTGAGTCGTCGGCGACTTCTGAGTCTGCCACAGATGTTCGACGCCATTCGTTCGGGGGACCTCTACGGCTTTGTCGAATGTGATTTGCATGTTCCCGACACTCTCAAGCCTCTCTTCGCCCAGTGCCCGCCCATCTTTAAGAACACGCTGGTGGGTCGGGCTGATATTGGGGACACCATGAGGACCTATGCGGAGCAACACGAGTGTTTGCCTCAACCTCGACGGATGTTGATTGGTAGTATGTGGGCCGAGAAAATCTTGCTGGGCACTCCCTTACTGCAGTGGTACATGAACCACGGTTTGGAAATTACCCAAATATATCAAGTGATACAGTACGTACCCGACGCTTGTTTTGCGGAGAATGCCGACATCGTGACGTCGGCCCGTCGTCAAGGTGATGAATACCCGAGTGAGGCCATCATCGGTGAATGTTGGAAATTGACTGGCAATGGTTATTACGGAAAAACGGTAACGAACCAGGATAAGCACGTCAACGTGAACATTTGTACTACTACCCAAGCCCGCAAAAAAGTGAATTCTCCTCTGTTTCGATCCGTGGAGGTCATCGATGACGACACCTATGAAGTCACTTCAGCCAAGAAGACTATCCGTTACAACCTACCCCTGCAGATTGGATGTATGGTATATCAGGTGGCCAAGCTGAGGATGCTGCAGTTTCTGTATGATTTCATGGGTGTGTATTTTAATTCATCAGACTGGCAACTCATGGAGATGGATACGGACTCGGCCTACATGGCCGTCTCTAATGCGGATTGGGAGTCCCTGGTGAAACCGGAGTTACGTACCCAGTATGAAGCGGATCGCGACCAGTGGCTACCTCGACGTGACCATTACCAGTACGATAAGCGTACACCAGGCCTGTTCAAGCTGGAGTGGAGTGGGGATGCTATGATTGGTCTCTCCTCCAAGACGTATTACTGTTACGGAGGAGGAGACCAAAATAAGTTTAGCTGCAAAGGGGTGAGCCGGCGCGATCCCAACATCGACAAAGCCTTGTACTTGAACGTGCTGTAAAGCCAGGCCAGTGCGAGTGGTACTAACCGAGGATTTCGGGTGGTGGATCACCAGATGCGGACGTACATTCAGCAACGAGACGCCTTTACTTTCTTTTACCCGAAACGGAAAGTGTTGGCCGACGGTGTGAGCACCACTTACTTGGACTTGTGAACAATGTCGAACTATAACTGTTGATACACAAATGTAAAAGTCAGGATGGCCGAGTGGTCTAAGGCCGGCGCCTTAAGTGCTGGTCGGCATTGCCGCACGTAGGTTCGAATCCTATTCCTGACAGAACTTTTTTTGTACCTTAATCCTACCACTACTACTACTATTCTATTTGTATCTATTCTATACCTTCTTGTGCACTTAAATAAAAAAAAGAAGTCAAACCCCCATCATTTTTTGTGTTTTTTCATCAATTTTTATTCAACATCAATGAACGTCAGAACAACAACGTCATAACAATAACGTGATAATAATAATAAAAACAAAGTGGCCTGCGCGCGCAGTGCATTTTTTAAGTTAACCAGAGAAATGGAGCATGCACATTAAAACGAGAGGCCGTCCAGTCATAGACCAGGACATCACGGTCTTCGGCTTGAAAATAATCATCAAACATGTGTACGATGGTTGGCATAGAATGTCCTCTACTTCGGTGAGTGAGATAAAACACACAGTACTGTCCGCACACACTACTCAAGGGTCCTTGTAATCTTTGAGTATTCCAACGCCACATTGTAGTAGAGACGTCCATGAATTTCACCAAATCGGCATGTAGGGGTGCAAGTCCGTAGGAATCAAAGTAGTCGCCTTGGCCTAGGGTGTCCACGTACACAGCTACCCAATGTTCACCGGGTTGACACCCCGGGTCTGTATTCAGGATGTAGGCTGCTGGGGTGGTGGAGTGGATGGGAAACACATTGCGTGGAAACACACCTCGAAAGGGGATCTTCGGATCTCGCTGGAGTATACCCATCAGCTGTTCTGTATCCATGACTCTTAGTTGGCGTAGTCACACAGCACGTTTCTTTGCTGATCCACGCTGATGACGTTATCAAACTCGGCGTAGCAAATCACGTTAATGGTCTGGGCTAGAGCGGTGGCGAAACGCAGTTCCAACCGTAGGTTTCCTTTCTTCAGCAAGGCCAGTTGATGATCGTGTTCCAAGGTGGGAGTGAGGTCAAAGGCGAACAGTGTGTACCCCTTGCTAAAGTCTCGTCGAGTGATGGTATTTCCTTCGTCCTGGTTGTTTTGTCCTGTGGCTGTAAACAGGTTCAGGAAGCTGCGCACATAGTTTTGGTTACCAAAATCCGGTTGTAAGGGGCGGGCTGGAATTTGATGGCCAGCCACGTGCAGTGCCAAAAAGTTCAGGTTGAAATGTTGAAAGGCGAACGGATTCTCATCCCATGCGCCATTGAAAGCGGTGTTGGTCACACACCCTATGGTAATACGTTTAGGCAGATCCCCTAAAAATAAATTTTCACGATTGGCCATCATCGTACCGCCTGGCACAGAGAACACCTTGGTCTGTACGCGTCGGATGGGGTACAGGGCTGGTTTTTTCGATAAGGCTTCCATGTGACTCACCAACACGCCCTGTTGCAAATCCACCGTACGCACACACAGGCTGCATCTTCTAGGATGATCTTGTAATTGGGGGCCCCTCCACCGGCCATTAAGGCGAACGCAGGTGTGGAACGGATCAACTTGATCTTGATGGATACACCGTTCATCATGTAGCGGTCTTGCAGGAATAGATCGGCGTGCAGTCGTCCCATCATATCGACGGACTTGCTATCGGCTGTCAAGTTTTTGCGGTTGGTCAACCCATTATTGGCAGCCAGCACGCTATTCATGGAGCCGGGTGTATCCTTGTAGTACAGCGCGGCTTGCAAGTGGGATTTTTTGGCATCTGAACCGTACGACAACAGCGTCTCCATGTAGGCTCGGTACGGGTACGTATTGGTGGACGTACTGATGAGTTTATCGCTCAGACTCATATCCACCTGTTGGAACAAGGAGTGCAGCCAAAGATTCACTAGGCCTACTACTGCATCGTCCGCTACGTTGCCTCCAGCTGCGTCCACTATTTTGGCTTTCACGTACAAGTAGATGTGGGCTAAATCCAGGTAGGCTGTATCTTTGTTTTCAATGGTAAATTCCACAGGGCCCGTCCCCGTTAGGCTAGCTAGGGGTCGATGTTCTACCCAACGTCCTTCGGCTACACTGGTTTGGGTAGGTGGAATAGTCCACAAATCCAATTCACTGTTGGTAGACGGACACGACTCGGAGTGAATGAATGCCATTATGCGAAGATATCTCTCCTACTACTACTCTTCTTCTTCTTCTTGTGGGTCTTAGTCCTCCGGGGTGTGCGTCGTCGGTGTGTTGGATGTCGAATGACTCTTCGCTGTGTCCGGGGTTGTCTTTTAAGGGCTTTGGCGATCAAGACGCTGCCGGCTTCTTTAGCCCGTCGTTTCAAGGCTTGTCGGGGTGCTGTGCCTCCCATCACATCACCAGCCACGCGCAATCCACTGCGTAGCGATTGTTTGCCTACCGCTTTTACACCCCGTGTCACCAAGGGTAAGAACGTTTTCACAATGCTGCCCAGTATGTTTCCCAATCCGTGCACCGCTAAAGATGGGCAAGCCTCCCCCCGTTTGTTTCTTGTAGTAGTCGGCATAGCTGGGTGTATGACACTGGTAAGGCACGTACATTATACGAAGTGAGGAGAACGGGCTTGTCGGAAATGAAGTGTCAACACCACTTTTCCTCGTTCGAATGGCACCGGGCGTCCCGTGTCATCTCTTATATCTACCGTGATCGTGTTGATATCGGTATGTCGTACGGGCAGGTAGAGTATATGGTTGAAACTCTGGTTGACTTGATCGCCATACGACTTGCTAATGGGCACCACCCGTAACAGAGGTGTGTTCACATCACCCACAATATGGTTGTCCACTGCGTCCGAGTAGACGTAGAGTGCGTACATGCCTGCTTTCATATCCATCACATCGTCACCGTTGTCGGTAGTGGGCCCCGGGTACACTCTGAAAGGCAGACCTAACATTTGCTGTAGTGTAGGACTCAGTGTCACAGCCACGTTAGGGCTCAGCAGGATACAGGCCTTGTCGTTGTGTGGGTTGACAGTCAAGATTATGTGATTCTTGAAAGGGTAGACTTGCAGGGGTTTTGATTTATTCGTGGCCTCCCGTAGAGACTTGTACTCCAACAAGGACAGCAGACCCTCTATGAACTTCTGGGGCGTATCGTATTGGCCTTCGTGGAGAATGAGTTTGGTGACTTTGCCTTCGTACGTCACTTCGTACCATACTTCTTGGTCTCGTACGTTGTACCACGAGTAAGGGTACTGAATATCTACCAGTCCACATTCCCATCGACCCGGTAAATGTAACGGTTGTGGTAATTGAGTGACATACTTGGCCAAGGTGTTGTCAGGAAACACATCGAGTGAACTATTACTGGGCAACGTCAGGTAAAACATGACGACTGAGTTGTTCTGGCTTCTGCACCGGGTTTTTATAGGCAGGTCACCCTCCTCCCTTAGTAAGGTACCCCTTAGTAAGGTTCCCAGGCCTTGGGCGCTTTACCTCGGCGTTGTGATCGTCGTGGCGGTGGTGTGGTCGGTATAGAGGTGGAATAGGGGTGAAAAGAACGGTCCCGCCGTGAGGGTGTTTTGGGCGGTGTCTCAGGTTCCCATACACGTTCCCAGGTATGGGCAAGTCGAGAGGGTGCTTGCATCCACTTCCCGCGTTCACGATTTCCTACCAATTCTTGAGGAGTGTGTGTGTCTTTTAATCCCTGAGCAAAGGCTTCCCAGCCCGGTGGATTAGAGTGTTTGCGCGAACGTACCATATCGTTGATTAAATCCGTCATATGAGATCCCGGCACCACTTGGTTTCGAATCAGTAGTTTTCCTTCAGCGTTCCAACCCATATCGGCATTCTGTTTCACCCGGTCCAACAATAAACGCGCCTTGGTCTTGAAGGCTTTAGGCACACTGGCCAACACTTCCTGTTCCAGCTGAGGTGAGGCAGAAGATGAGGATGGCGGAGGTGTGAGTGTAGGCGTTGTGGGGGTTGTGGGTAGTTGTGGTGTACTACTACTACTACTCCCTCTATATTGATCCATAAACGTCTGGTACCGGTTCAGCGTATGATGGTAGAGTTGAATTTTCTCGTGATCGGGTAGTCGACGTTGGAGTATACTATTCATCTCTTCATCCAGAGACTGCAGTTGTTGCACTGTGGCAGGCACGGGATAGGGTGATTGCAAACTCTGTAACAGTCGAGGTTCGACCAGCATCATTTTTTCGTATGTTCCATGCCGTTAGCGTCCCAAGATGGAGCCTAGTAACGGCCCCAGTACAGTAGCGGCTAAGGGTGCGAGGAGTGCGCCGAGAAATCCACCTCGCTGTAACACCTGTTTCTTTTTCTTCACACTACCCGTCTTCTTCACCAACGTTCGGAGACCCGCCTTGTGCCGTTGCAATTTCCCTTTCTGCAGAGGACTGAGCGGAACATTGCCTTTTAACACATTATGCGCCACTTCACAGAAACACCGTACCAAGTCGGCATCCGCCCCGCGCACCAGGGCCCGGCCCACCTCCGGTGGCGCGCTGCGTAATACGCGGAGGGCCGGCGCGTGCTTGCGTACCCGTGCAGACATGATGAGTGACGGCTAGAGTGGATTGTCTTCTTCTTTTATTTGGGTGTGTACACCGTCTGCATCTCTCCGGGAAAAATGTGGGTACGCAATCGAAGGGATGAGGGAGTATCTTGTTTCAAGTCGATGAGTAGATACCCGTGAGCTGGTTGGGTAGCATCTTCAAAGGCTTCTCGTACAAAGGCCGTGTTTTTAGGGTACATCTGTTGGGCCAGGTGCGTAATTTGGGAAGCGTCTCTGGGGTTTTTGAATAACACCACATACTGAGCATTCAAACTAATGTTCTTGTGCTCTTTGTTCTTACTGAAGAGATTCTGCACGATGTAGATGATGCTCAACCGACGATGATGGCTTCCTTTGGTAAAGAGACGGGTGATTCGACTGTCCGTTTCCGTCATGAGATCGTCCACTACCACTAACGTGTCTTTGGGTGTATCCTCAGGGGGTAAGCCTTCCATTAAGGTGAGTCCCGGGACACGTGCCAGTTCCTCGTACGTGGGTTGCCAAGCTCCATAACACCACAGGATGCGAGCTAGAGGAGGTGAAATGAGGGCTGACCCGTGTTGGATGAGACGTTGAACGAAGTGTGTTTTTCCCGACCCTGTCGGTCCAGCGATGAGACACGTGAAAGGATGCTGCCACCGAGGATCCATAGTTTTTTTTTTTTTTGTTTTTTTTTTATTTGGTGATTTGCGCTCGGCGTTCAGAGGCCCACCACCGTGCTCGTGGATCCCATCGGGGATCGTAGTCGAACGGGTACCGTTGCCGTGGTAAACGTGATTCGTGCACTCTAAATGTGTTTAGCGTCGTAGGAGTGGTGATGGTGGTGGTACTAGGTGGTGGTGGTACTAGGTGGTGGTGGTGGTGATGAACTGGAAGGATCGTCGCTTCTCAGGGTAACGGAGGATGACGTGACGTCGTAGTACGCAGCGTCGTAGTAGTAGTAGTAATACGGGGCGTCGTAGGCGTGAGTGGATGGATGTGACGGTCAGGTGATGTAGTGGATGGAGTAGACGGCGTGGTAGACGTGGGTGTCTGGGTTGATGCGTGGCGGTAGCGTACGTGGCGGTACCTTGACGTCTTGGATGGCGTAGGCAGCGTCGTAGTGGTGATGGTGGTCGAAGTGGTGGATGACTGAGGTGGAATTGTGGGAGGCGGGGTGTTGAAACAGGATATCACATACGCCAAATCGAAGAACACACCTCCAAATAACGTACCCAGAAGTACTACTACACACACTATAGTACCCACTTGTGCTTTTCGAGTTCGTAACAGTAAGGGTAGATGTGCACTATCCATGGTACAATCCTACACTGAAGGATGATGGTGATAGGGGTTAGAATTTATAGGCGTTTCATGTCACGGCCTGACACCCAGGAATTAAGCGAACGGGGCCACCCTCGCCATTTGACGAAATGATAGGGGATGCCACGTCGACGTTCCGTTTTCAAAATCTTTTCCACCGTGTAGTAGTCTTTCGGTGTTTTCACTATGGGTTGTAATTCTGCCTCGTAAAACGTGCCTTGCAGTGTTTCTCCTTGTAGATCTTCCAGTTGATAGACGTGTGGCTGTCGAGGTTTATGGCGAACGATGACAAAGTGCTCGTCACTCCACTTGGGCAAGTAACTTTTCTCAAATTGACCTTTCACTTTACTGATCCGTACCACATCTCCACGTTTGTAACGGGGTGCCGTGAGTGATGGTGGACTGGGTGAGTACAGCGTACCACGCACTTGATGTTCGTTGCGTTCTGTCACATCGCGGGGAGCTCGCTGGATACTGCGATGATAGGCTCGATTGTACCCTTGCACCAGTTGAGGTAGTACATCGATGTACCGTCGGGTGTTTTGGGCAGTAAAACACTTGTACATTCGTCCTTTGAAGGTGCGATTGAATCGTTCCACCACAGAGGCTTTGGTCTCGTTGTATGTATGGAAGAAAAATACCTTCTGTTTCTTAAGAAAGGCTTGAAAGGGTCGGTTGAGAAATTCTGTGCCCTCATCCGTTTGCAAATAAAGGGGTTTGCGCCCCGTCTTGAAAATCTTCTGGAACGCCCGTATTAGATTTTCTCCTGTTTTGGTGCGAATGGGTAGTACCCAGGCATACTTGGATAAAATATCGATACAGGTCAATATGTACCGATGTCCATCATTGTGAGGTGCAAAGCGACTCATATCCACTAAATCAGATTGCCATTGCGCGTCTATGCCTCCTACGATGACTCGGTTACGGCGAAAATGTCGTCGGGCTGCTCGATGTAAACTATAAGTGTCTTGGGTTTTTAACCAGTCTCGAACTTCAGTTCGACTGATGCCTTGGGAATGGACAGCTCGAGCGAGCGCTCCCACAGCGCTATACGCGGCTGGACTGGTAGGGTTGTAATACAAATCGGTTAACACCTTGTTCACTGTAGATGCTGACCCCTTTTTTCCCTTTCGGGATCGCTTCATCACGGTCTTCTTACCCTTCATCGGGGTGCCTCTGGGTCCCCGTCATGTGTGTTCGCTTCATCAGGTGACACTGACACTCTAGCCTCTGTGCATTCTATAGATATAGTACTTTCGTCTTCCCCGGCTGTATCGGGTTCATGTTGTTTTTTTTCATGGGGTTCAGCCAGCGCGTCCTCTATAGCACGAACCCACGCCAATTCGTCTGGTGATCGTTCGTCCGGTGTAAACAGCTGGTCTACAATAGGCACTACTTTCTCCAAGGCTGACCACAGAGAGGGGCCTAGGATGAAACTTCGCGTAGGGTCTTGGTAGCGGCCCAGGCGTGCGAAGAGGGGAGGTACGGTATATACGTAGATGGCATTGTCTATGTGAATGAGGTCTCCATCGAACTCACCGTTCAACACCCGTTTAAATTTAGTCCAGCCGTCACGCTGTAGCGTCACCGTATTCGATAGAGTCTCAGCGGGCGCCAAGCAAATAGCTCCACAGTCTTTCACCAGGGTGACTTTATCTTCATAGACGTATAACCCCACGTGGGGTATAAGGGGGAGAATGGCTCGTAGGTCGGCTGACATGCTTGCTCTAAATGTCGAACGGAGAATGACACACACTCTGTCTCACCCCTGGTATTTATAGTGTCAGGTACAGACATGAATCGTACTATTCTGTGAGAGGCTCCTGTGGAGAGAGTACTTCATCGACCACGGGCACTACTTGTTGCAAAGCCGTCCATAGATCGGGGTCCAGAGTAAAACCACCTCGCTTGAGACAGAGGAGTCGAGCAAAATAGGGACCGCGGAAAATGTAGACATCGTCACACAGGTGAATGCTATCTCCGTCGAGGTCACCGCATAACACACGTTTCAAGGTAATCCAGCCTTCCGGGGGTAAAGAGACACGCGCGGGTTCAGACGTACACCAACACCGACTATCGTCATCGATGAGCTCCACGCGTTGGGGGTATAACAATAGGGTACAGTCCGGTGTAAGAGTACGCGTAGCTACAGAATTGGCCTCAGGATAGAGTACGTCGTGGACATCGGTGATAATAGCTTTCAGCGCCTGCCATAATGCCGGCCGGAGTAGGATAGCGGCACCCCCACACTGTTCTAATCGGGGGAAAAAAGAATCATCTCTACCACTTCGCAGGTACACACCGACTCCTACATGCAGGAAATCCACTTCGGGCTCTTTTCCCTGTAACAACCGTGTTAATAGAGTCCAGCCTGCTAGGCTTAAAGATAACTTCACTTCTCGGGGATGTTCTTCGATGAGCTGCAGTTCATGGTCATAGACGATGAGAATCACGTCAGACGTGAGTTGAAAGAAGGCGAGCTCCTTTCCGTGCGCTGCCATAGTGGTGAATGACAAAAAACACCGCCCAGGCAAAATGTATATATACCGATTCTTGCTAATTTCATCGTAATAAAAAAATTCGTATTGTACCCTGTTCTAGAAAATAATTAAATTAAGATTTACAATGCAATTTTTGTAGGTGCGCGCTCCAAGATAAAATATACTTCAGAACATTTGCGACGACGCTACATCTGTGTGTCATTTATGCCTGCACTGTAAAACAATTAAGAATTTTTGCTCACAGGTAGGAGAGAAGACAACATTGAAATCGTCTCCAAAATGTTTCACCGGCCTATTGGTTATTAACAGATGACCCTTTCAAGCCGATACACATTCCATTCTCAATGCCTGTAATGGCCGCTAGATGGCGTCATGCCCAGCGCACCAAAATGAATCGGGAACTGTGCACGTTGACTCTAACACCCTGCACTGAAACGAAGTATGTTTTTAATAGTTTTCTATAGTTCTCTTTCGATAAACCCGTTACAATTTTCAGGGAGATATTATAAGGCTGTAAGCCATAGTCTTGACGTATTTTTAGCCAGGAAAATCGACTTATTTTCAATGTACCGGGTTTTCCATACTACCGTGCTATAACGTTACGCATCGAAAAATCGATAAATTCATTAAAAATAACGGCTTAGTCTAGCGCTAGGCTGCTAAATTTTTTAAATACTACACCATGAGTTGCCTGAGTTCAATTGGAAATAAAATTTATACGTGCACTGACATTTATTGCAAAATCACAGCCGTTTAAAATTGGGAAAGAAACACAAACATATTTGTTCAGCGTAGCTGTAGAAAATAGAATAGAGCGATTTCGCCGAGGTCCGCGCCTTACACTATATAAGCTAGCGGCCCGCTTCATACGCCCATTCCAAAACCTTTCACTGCCATACTAACAAAGAGAGAAGAGAAGAAAAATGAGCCGTACAGCAGCAATGTCTACCACGAAGGGGGGAGGAAGAATATCTAGACGCAAGAAGAGGGCCATGATGAAGGAGATTAAGGAGTTTTGGTTGAACGAATTAACCGAGTGGAGTGCAAGACTGAACGGAGATTCGACAGGCGTGGGAACAGCGGAGAATTTACGGGCCCTATTAAATTCTGCAAGAACCATCAGCGAGCAGGGATGGCTCGAATTACTACACAAGACCATGGAGGAAGCGATGTATCCTGCCCCTCCTCGGCTGCTGGCGCCCCACCCACCACCACAAGAACAGCCAGCAGTCCAACCTGTTGTGGATAATAATATTCCAGCAGTGCTGGTGGATTTTCCCCTACAAGACCTGCCCACCAACAACATCATATTCGAAGAACAGGACAACCAACAACAGATAGCTCCTGCCAACTTCTTAGAGGGGATGCCCATCACGCCAGATGACGAAGATGATGATGAGGATGTTGTACATAAATACACCTTGACCCCATATCGGTACTTCTCAGTCAGTGAAATGAGTAAGGGGGAGTAGACAAGAAAACTCCCCTCCTGAAGAAAACAGGATATCAAATTGAACCATAAAAGCCCTTTTCAGGGCTGACCAATGCTTTCGAAAGAGAGAACTTCTAATAATTTGGCACAAATTTCAAAGCACAGGTCCCCACATTACCCCTCTTTTATTCTATTAGCAAACTGCATCACCAAAAAACAACCCCTGCCCAATATTAACAGTCCTTGTCAGGACTAATCTCTCTCTTACAAACACAGGTTTTTTTTCTTTTTTCTCTCTCTCTCAGTAATTAATATTACAGCCCGAATGATAACGGACTGAAATTTATTTTTGAACCCGGGAATGTTACTAATTTTTCTCTCTCAGTAATTAATATTACAGCCCGAATAATAACGGACTGAAATTTATTTTTTTATTTTGTGCTTTTGATAGAAGTTATAACATTACAGCCCGAATTATATACGGACTGAAATTTATTTGAACCAGCACAGGGATATATATATATGTGTGTGTGTGTGTGTGAGATCTGGTGTTAATTTTTTGTGCTTTTTTTGATAGAAGTTTCCCCTTTCGGAAAGATAAAGTGGTTCTGAAAAGAACCGTTGATATATGTAAGCGATTACATCGTTGAGGACTGTTGGTGTTGTGTTCTCTCAGTACACACCCGGCATGTCAAGGCTATGAATTCACACTCTAGGGGTTTGAAAGCGTCCGCACACACTGGTATTTGGGCATGTTGATGTATACAAGCCACACACAAGGCTTGATGCCCGCAGGGGAAAATAGCGTATTTAGCAAAGGGGTTACAACATCGCACGCAGTGTAAATAGCAGGCTACTTGGCGTTCTGTGTTGGATCCCAGTGTTGTTGTTGTTATTGCGGAAATGTAGTGGATGATGTCGTTTTCTTTTGGGCTTATTTTTCTTGTTGTATTCTGTCTTATTCTCTGTTTTCTGTCGTCTTTCCTGTTTTTCCTTGCCTCTTGCCTATGTCTATTGCATCTGTCGTCTTTTCTACCGATTCTGGCGTCTTTCCTCTTTCTTCTGGAGTCTTTCCTGTTTTTTCTGTCGTCTTTCCTGTTTTTTCTTGAGTCTCCTTTTTGGGGGTACTGTAATTTTTAAGTCTTTCCTCTTCTCTTCATGTTCGCCTTCTTCTTCTTCTTGTGTTTCTGTGTCGGTTTGGGTTTCGGTTTCGAATTCGGATTCAGATTCGGATTCGGATTCTGTTTCTCCTGCTTTTTCTTTAGCTGGGGAGCTTTGTTCTTCTTCTTTCAACATACTTTCTAACACGTGGTCTATGTCGTCAAAACATTGGTATTCGACTGGGGTAGTAAGATCCGATGTCGCTGCTGGAAAGTCACTAAAATGCGGTGTGGTTGCTGGGAGGTCTGTAAGATGCGATGTGGCTGCTGGAGGGTGGTGCCGGGGTGGAAATAAGTCTTGCATTATAGCATCTAACCATGGCTCGTCATGTACCATATTAATGATGTCACCGAACAGTTGTACTTCATTATCATCAGTTGTGATAAAGTCTGATACGTCAATATCCATGATTTCAGGCAGGGATGAATCCATCACTGTGCACGTCAGGTAGATACTGGCATAATTGTAAATAGTGCGCACTATTTAAGGTGCGGACGTCAGCGAAATCGTGCTATTTGGTTTGCCTAGAATTTACGCTGAACAAAATATTTGTGTTTCTTTTCCAATTTTAAACGGTTGTGATTTTACAATCAATGTCAGTGCACGTATAAATTTTATTTCAAGTTGAACCGAGGCAACTCATAGTGTAGTATTTAAAAATTTAGCAGGATAACGCTACACTAAGCCGGTATTTTTAATAATTTTATCGATTTTTACACCCGTAACGTTATACTACGGTAGTGTGGAAAACCCGCTACACTGGAAATAATGGGTTTTCCTGGCTAAAAATACGTCAAGACTATGGCTTACAGCCTGATAATATCACCCTAAAAATTGTAACTGGTTTATCGAAAGAAAGAAAGAAAACTAGGAATTTTTTAGCAGATACCACCATGTTGCACTCACTCACACCGGCCGCCATTTTAAACCCACCACCCACCATCCACCACACTTGCACTCACTCACACCGTCCGCCATTTTAAACCCACCACCCACCATCCACCACCACAGCCGCCATTTTAAACCCACCACCCACCATCCACCACCACACTAGACTATAAATAACGCGTAGTATCTTGTCATTTATTGACAACTACAATCATGGGTACAAGACGAAGACTCTTCACACACCCTAGGGATCCTAGAGAGCATAGAGAAACAATTAGCAGTGGAGATGAACATAATGATGGTACAATGACAATAATTACAAGCTTGCAGTCAGTTATCGCCGACGAAACCATGTTACGGCGAAATGAAGAAGAACTGGAAGAGCTGCGGAGTGAGACAAGACTAGAAGAAGCTGCGAGATTGATAATACAGCGAAGTCAACAACAAGACCAAGAAATCAGCAGGATGGCCATAGAAGAAGATGATGACGATATAACTGATGGGGAACAAGAAGGACTCCCCTGGTTAAACAGTAATAGACCTGCAACAAATACAACGACTACACAAACGCCGATTATAACGACGTCGGCTTCCGAAACTCCGATTATAACGACTTCGGCTTCGCAAACAACACCACAACCATGCTCTTGGGCCGAGGTAACACGCCTCAACGAACAGATTAACGGTATGAGACAAGACATGAATCAAATGGACGCTGAGATTTCAAGACAGGAAAAAGAACTACATAAGGAAGAAAAAAAATCAAGGTGCAGCGTGTGTACAGACGAAGATAGCATGTACGCCGTATTGCCGTGTGGACATTTATGCATCTGTAAAGATTGTTGGGTCACGCTAACGTGTATAGGAGACATGTGCCACTGCGCTGAAGCAGGCGAACAACATTTAAAAATCAAGTGTCCAATCTGCAGGAAGCATGTGGGTGGAATAAAAAGAATCTACCGCTCATAAAACAAGTGTCGTAACACTTAAAAAAAAAGCCCTTTTCAGGGCTGCCCCATCTTTCCGAAAGGGAAACTTCTATCAAAAAGCACAAAAAAATTAACACCAGCTCCCATCATCCTCCTCCCCTATGAAAAAAATTTTTACAATTTTTTTGAAATTATTGAAAAAAAGGGGAGAAGGGAGAAGGGGGGAAGGGGTTGAAAAGGGGGCGGGGCTGAATTTTTTTTTTTTAAATTTAAAAAAAAAGAAAAAAAAGAATGAACACTAACAACCATTTTTTTAATTTTCTACTATTTTTTTACAATTTTTTTGAAATTATTGAAAAAAGGGGGAAAGGGGGGGAGGGTGCGGTGAAAAGGGGGCGGGGCTGAATTTTTTTTTTTAAATTTAAAAAAAAAGAAAAAAAAGAATGAACACTAACAACCATTTTTTTTAATTTTCTACTATTTTTTTTACAATTTTTTTGAGATTATTGAAAAAAGGGGGAAAGGGGGGGAGGGTGCGGTGAAAAGAGGGCGGGGCTGAATTTTTTTTTTAAAATTTAAAAAAAAAGAAAAAAAAGAATGAACACTAACAACCATTTTTTTAATTTTCTACTATTTTTATTAACACAAATAGAATGAACGTGTTCACCAGGGTATTGAATTTTAATACAATTATATGTGAGTATTGAATTTTAATACAATTAACAGTAAAAAAACTCTGAATTTTTAATACAATTATACGCTCTCAAGCCACTTCAATGAATGTGTAAGAATACGGTAAATGTTTTTCAACACTTGTTCAATAGTTCTGCATTTAATACAATTAACAGTAAAAAACTCTGAATTTTTAATACAATTATACGCTCTCAAGCCACTTCAATGAACGTGTAGGAATACGGTAAATGTTTTTCAACACTTGTTCAATAGTTCTGCAACAAGACTTGTTTGAACTCATCATCGTCTTTCCGCCCCTGGTGCACGTAGATGTAGGTAGTAATGTCTTCACGTGGAATTTTGGGAGGACAGGTAGCTTCCACTCTCAGGGCAATTTGCGCCTCGGTCACGGCCTGTAGTGCCTCAGTGATCAGTGCGTATGAGGGTACACTAGTGTCCACACACGTATGCTGGTTTATTGGGCTGTTATTTTCACAGCCTGCACATGCTTGGATACGCAAGTGTCGAATTTGAGGTCTGATCAGATCCAGGACTGAGTCGATGTACTTCTTATAAATATAGTCAGACACCTGGTCAGCCAGAGCTTGACGAATTGCAGCTGTGACACTCTGCAACTTCCGCCACGCCGTTAATTTCAAGGTGACACCCTGTGGACAAGGAATACGCTCTTGCGTATCTAACCTCATTTTCCATTTACGGATATGCACCAGGAGCTAGTCGTTAAAATAGGCACAACTGACAAAGATGTCGTCACCCACATAAAATTTCGCTTCGTCACTCCCCTGGTCGCGAATAACCGCATCGATGGCGTAATCAAGGGTCTCCAGTTTTTGCCAGGTGTCTAAGTTCATGGCAATATGCCTACCGGGTCTGTCGTTAAAGCCCGCTGCGTTAAAATGCACTTCTTCGTCTTTCACACTCACAGTTAAATAGGCTGAGAGCTCCCAAATGTCCTTGTGGGCTGCCTGGTAGGCCTGCTCAATAATGTTATTGATATCCTGCACAGACATAGGAAGTTGCACCTGTTCTTTCACAGGCTCAGGCTCTTGCTGGGCTGACTCAGGTATTTCTAAAGGTGTTAGTCGGGGCCGTTTGGGTCGTCCAGCGCGTTTGGCAGGTGTACTCTCTGGGGTAGTGTGCGTACGTTTGCTAGCTGTACGCTCTTCGGTAGTGTCCATGACTAAGATATCATCATCTACAAGGGGAATTTCAAGTAGATCTGCTAGTTCTTCATTTCCCGTCTTCTTCAGCGCCTCCACGAAGGCTAGAAATGCATAGGGGCCACGGCGCAGTAGATCGTCGATGAGAGCTCTGTTTTGTCGTGAAGTGGTGTTCTCCGCCATGATATCTTCGACACCCTGTTTCAGAAGTATGTTATCGTCCATAAGCAGATCACATAATTCGGCCGCATGCTGCATCTCATCAATGAGGCGAACACGGTTCTTTTGAAGGGTGACTAGGTCGGCTGAATTCATCATGACTATGGGCTCAGGCTGGTGAGTAACTGCTACGGTGTAAAAGTCTGGTGAATTTGCACTGGTAAAATGAAAAAAAGTAAAAGGTTCTCCACAGCTCATACAAAACAGGCAAGCGGATAGGCAGGCAGGCAGGCAGGCAGGCAGGCAGGCAGACAGGCAGGCTGGTCACGTGAGTCAGGTAGGTAGTGCAATGAATACTCCCTAAAAATCGTCTCCTTTTATACGTTTTTCTACAAGCCGCCATTTTAAACCCACCACCCACCATCCACCACCACAGCCGCCATCTTAAACCCACCACCCACCATCCACTACCACAGCCGCCATCTTAAACCCACCACCCACCATCCACCACCACAGCCGCCATCTTAAACCCACCACCCACCATCCACCACCACAGTCGCCATCTTAAACCCACCACCCACCATCCACCACCACAGCCGCCATCTTAAACCCACCACCCACCATCCACCACCACAGTCGCCATCTTAAACCCACCACCCACCATCCACCACCACAGCCGCCATCTTAAACCCACCACCCACCATCCACCACCACAGCCGCCATCTTAAACCCACTACCCACCATCCACCACCACAGCCGCCATCTTAAACCCACCACCCACCATCCACCACCACATGTCACACAATACGCGCTTCTGATTGGCTGACGCGTCACGTCACAGAGGTCATATGCAAATTTCTGAGGTCAATACGACTCAATTTACGCTTTGTATACTACTCTCGGAGTTACACAGTCACGCTGAGAAAACTTGAACAAGTCCACAGACAACTCTGGAGTTGAGTGATTGGGGTTAACTCAGTTACATTACTATATAGTGCCATTCAGAAACAGAACACGTCCTGTGTCAACGCATGTTCAAGAACATACTAGAATTGTAAGAGCGATCTCACGTGGACTGTATCTGGCCTCCTCTCCATGCAACAGCCCTCTCGTGACTCCATACATGAAAGACTGACCGTGGAATGACAGCACAGTGCTCTGCCACACTCAACACTTGCCAGAGCTGTGATGATAAGACTTGACGAGGCTTTACGTGACATCATCGGTACTGTGGCTAAAAGTATCGTTGCTCATTTGCAGGTTTAACTCGGATATATAAATCCTAAACATTTCAGTTCAGCTTAAATCTGCAGTTTGGCAATTACAAAATATATATGTATTTCCAAACAAAAAACACGAGTTAGGACATGTATATATCAGAAATAACACAACGAGAGATATATATATCTAACAAGCTAAAATAAATACCGCTAATAGGATTTAAATTTTACTAAACTGTCCTTATTTCACGTGCATTTTCAACGAATTTACACAGGCAATTTTTCACAGACATATACTGAGCTGTACACTACTGAACGGTACTGCATGGAAAGGCCCACCATACATGTAGGTACTGAGCTGTAACTGAACAGTTCCTGTGTGATAATCACAGGTCAGAACTGAACTGAGCAGTACATGTCAGTTAGCAACAGCCTGGTTCCAAGAGGTAACTGAGCAGAACTGCACAGTAACAGGTTGGTTACTGTTCAGTTACCACGCAGTACTGTTCAGTCCTGTTCCACGAGGTACTGTACAGTATCCAATCAGTACTGACCAGTTACTGAGTGGTACTGTGTGAATACGGGTCAGTACTGACTGGTACTGTACTGAGGTGTACCGTTCCGGGCCCTTCCTTGCAGTTACCATTAAGTTATCGCACGGTACCAAAATGTGAAAATTGGCTTTTGTCTGCTAAAAACTAGATATTTATAACTTAAGTTTAATCTGCACAGCAACAAATTTGTGTATTTCTTCATTGATAGTTCTCGGGAGTATGGTATGATGTCGCTGCGACCCGACGTCTGAACCCTCTGATGGAGTCAGGAGTACAGTACATCGACCTGGGGCCTGATGGAACTTTCACGACCCTCTTTACGGGTAGCATGTAAGTAGTGTAGTAAGTGGATATTGACACCCATTGACCTGGCGTAAGAATCTGGCGTAGAGGTCAAGTGCATTATAGTCCCGGCAAAGGAGTGCGCCGTCTCAATAATTTGCATATTGGGGAGGTCGCGGGGAGAAGCCTCCGCGGACAGAAAGCAGTCCCTTGTTGGGGACATGCATTCCTCCGCGGTGATGCGGTCGTGGGAAAAAGCCTCCGCGGACAGAAAGTAGTCCCTTGTCAATCAAGTGACTTCCAACGTTAATCTATACGAGGAATGCATGTATGGACCTTGGTATCGTTCTAATAATAGGAACGCATGTACTGACTTGTATCCTCTCATCCCGTCCATCATCTGACCTTGGATCATGTTTAGATATGTTAGGGGATTCCTCCGCGGTGATGCGGTCTGCTTCCGCGGACAGAAAGTAGACTCAAATACGCGTGTTTTCGTGAGAATGTTCGGCAATCTTCAGGGGCGAGAGGGGTCCTTAGTCGACCGATTGGGTCGAGAACAGTGATTGAATGCATATACTGTATCTGGGGTTTTTCCATTCATCCGGGTACCCTGGTTTTACAGCCGGGGACTTGTCCATCCGGGTCCTTCGGTGTTTTTCCATGTGTTACAGGGATTGAATGCATGTACTGTATCTGGGGTTTTTCTAGTATATATAACTTTTATTGAGTCAACTTGACCTACTTTGATGTGGAGATCGCGTGGAAGTCACGTGGTCACTATAGTTCAAGGCCATTTGAATGATAGGAATGCATGTACTGTAGGCACTCATTCCATCGGGATTTTTCCATTGGGACTCGTGCGCAGGTGTATGACGTGACTTCCGGTAGGCGTGAATCAGGCGTGACCTGGGTAAGGCTGACCTAGTTCTCGTATCGAATGATAGGAATGCATATAGTGACTTGTATCTGGGGGTTTTCCATTCATCATCTGTTGGCTGACCCATATCCGGGTTAGACATCCGCGTCTTCGATTGAATGCATGTACTGACTTGTATCTGAGGTTTTTCCATTCATCCGGGTCTTAGTGACCTTGTTTTACAGCCGGGCACTTTTCCATCCGGGTCCTTCGGTGTTTTTTCCATGTGTTACAGTGATTGAATGCATGTACTGTATCTGGGATTTTTCCATTCATCCGGGTCCTTGGGACCGTGTTTTACAACCGTGCACTTGTCCTTCCGGGTCCTTTGGTGTTTTTCCATGTGTTACATTGATGGAATGCATGTACTGTATCTGGGGCTTTTCCATTCATCCGGGTCCTTGTGACCTAGTTTTACAGCCTGAGTCTGTATGATGCAACACCAAAGGTCAATGAGAGTCAATGAGTGCACTTGAGCATGTACTGACCTGTATCCTCTCATCCCATCCATCTGTGTGTGCAGGTGTCACAGCATATTGACTGACATTTAGTAATATAAAAGCGCATTTCGAGCCCTATTGACCTTGCGGCGCAATGCGCAGAAAATAGTAAAATAACAGTATATTGACTCACATTTAGTAGGATAAAAGCGCGTTTCGAGCCCTATAGACCTTCAATGCACAGAGGATAGTATAGTAACAGCATATTAACTCACATTTAGTAGTATAAAAGCGCATTTCGATCCCTACTGACCTTGCGGCGCAATGCGCAGAGGATAGTATAGTAACAGTATATTGACTCACATTTAGTAGTATAAAAGCGCATTTCGAGCCCTATTGACCATGCGGCGCAAAGCGCATAGGATATTATAGTAACAGTATATTGACTCAGATTTAGTAGTATAAAAGCGCATTTCGAGGCCTATTGACCTTGCGGCGCAATGCGTTGTTTGGTTTTGTTTTTCTCATCTCACCACGTAGAACACGATGGTAGGGGTCTCGAAGTTAAGAGGTGGAATTTTTCGAAAAGTTCACGGAGGTCTGGATAGGCCCATAGGCCCATACTGGCTCAGTGGATAGGTCCATACTGAGCAATTCACACATGTTCATTGCGATATGGGTTGTTTGGTCTTGTTTTTCTCGTCTCATCACGTAGAACACGATGGGAGGGGTCTCGAAGTTAAGCGGTGAAATTTCGAAAAGTTCACGGAGGTCGGGATAGGCCCATAGCTCCGAGCTCCCGCCTGCCCCATCCCCGAGCTCCGAGCTCCCGCCTGCCCCATCCCC
The DNA here is from genome assembly GCA_036873755.1 of Hanleya hanleyi. Lineage (NCBI taxonomy): Eukaryota > Metazoa > Mollusca > Polyplacophora > Lepidopleurida > Hanleyidae > Hanleya > Hanleya hanleyi. The sequence continues at coordinate 44,781 of JAVTVY010015320.1, forward strand.
GAGCTCCGAGCTCTCGACTACCCCATTCCCGAGCTCCGAGCTCCCGACTACTCCGTCCCCCAGCTCCGAGCTTCCGACTACCCCATACCCGTTGCTGTATTATACAATATCTGTCCTGTATTATACCATATCTATGCTGTTTCCTGTATTATACAATATCTCTCCAGTATTATACAATATATGTAATGTATTATACCAAATCTGTGCTGTATTATACAGTACGTCCTGTATTGTACCATATATGTCCTGTATTATACCATATTTGTCCTGTATTATAAAATATTTGTCCTCTATTATATCATACCTGTCATGCATGATACCATATCTTTGCTGTATTATATCATATCTGTCCTGCATTATACCAAATCTGTGCTGTATTATAGCATATCTGTCCTGAATTATACCATATGTGTGCTGTATTGTACCATATCTGTCCTGTATTCTACCAAATCTGTCCTGTATTGTACCAAACTTGTCCTCTATTATACCATATATGTTCTGTATTATACAAAATCTGTGCGGTATTATACAAAATCTGTCCTGTATTATACCATATCTGTGATGTATTATACAATATCTGCCCTGTATTATAATTATACCATATCTGTCCTGTGTTATACAATATCTGTCCTGTGTTATACCAAATCTGTCCTGTATTGTACCATATTTGTCCTCTTTTATACCATACATGTTCTGTATTATACCAAATCTGTCCTGTATTGTAACATATATGTCCTGTATTATACAACATATGTTCTATATTATACAATATTTGCCCTCTATTATACCATATCTGTGCTGTATTATACAATATCTGTCCTGTGTTATACAATACCTGTCCTGTATTATACCAAATCTGTCCTGTATTGTAACATATTTGTCCTGTATTATACAATATATGTTCTGTATTATACCAAATTTGTGCTGTATTATACAGTATCTGTCCTGTATTATACCAAATCTGTTGCTGTATTATACCATATCTGACCTGTATTATACCATATATGTCCTGTATTATACAATATATGTTTTGTATTATACAATCCGATAGCGGTTGTCGTGAATAACAAGTTCAGCAATGTCACGTTGATCATCATTTCCACAGTCCATTTGGTGTTGGGACGTTGCAGACGGGCTCATTCCAAAGGATCTAATGTAGTGAGTTGCTCGATGATGGGCTCGAGAGAAATAGCATCTGTCACCGTGAACGGCTGGTCAAACACATAAGTATTATTGCTGGGATAAAAATACCGCAGTTGATCCGTCTGTTTGTGCCGTAAGATGTAGCCGGAAGTCATATTCAACTTGAAAGCTGTAGCTTGGTCTGTAAAAATGCTCTCGGCATAGGTAGGAAGATGCGTGAGGTCCTTCAACCGGAAATTATACAAGTCCAGTATGGGTCGATGACGGTGAAAACAATGGCGTATCGTGTTCCAGTGGCGTCGATAAATCTCACTCACAGGCTGGTCTTCGGGTAATGCGTCAGCCGGAGGCTCAGCTGGATCCACTGGAAAGTCTTCTCCACGTCTCATGCTGATCAGGTAGCTCCTCGTCAGGCAGGTAGATTCAGGTAGATCAGCGTGACAGGCTGGTCAGGCAGGCAGGCTCAGGTAGACTCAGATAGGTGCTGGTCAGGCAGGCAGGCTCAGGTAGGCTCAGATAGGTCAGCTTCAGGCAGAAAATCCCAGTGAGGTAGGCAGGACAATGAATAAAGCAATGCCGTCAACAGGCTTCTTTATACACCCACAATCCAGTACCCGGATGTTCCACAGTACCGGGATGTAACAACCCGAATGATAGACACATAAACTAAAGTCCCCGGCTGTAACACATGGAAAAGCACCGAAGGACCCGGGTGGACAAGTCCCCGGCTGTAAAACCCGATAGAAGGACCCGGATAAATGGAAAACCCCCAGATACAAGTCAGTACATGCATTCAATCAAAGACGCGGATGTCTAACCCGGATATAGGTCAGTCAACAGATGATGAATGGAAAACCCCCAGATACAAGTCATTACATGCATTCCTATCATTCGATACCAGAACTAGGTCAGCCTTACCCAGGTCACGCCTGATTCACGCCTACCGGAAGTGACGTCATACACCTGCGCAAAAGTCCCAATGGAAAACCCCGATGGAATGAGAGCATACAGTACATGCATTCCTATCATTCAAATGACCTTGAACTATAGTGATCTCGTGACCCCTACACGAAAGTAGGTCAAGTTGACTCAATAAGAGTTATATATACTAGAAAAAAAAACAGATACAGTACATGCATTCAATCACTGTAACACATAAAAAAACATCGAAGGACCCGCATGGACAAGTCCCCGGCTGTAAAACAAGGGTACCCGGATGAGTGGAAAAACCCCAAATACAGTACATGCATTCAATCACTGTTCTTGACCCAATCGGTTCACTAGGGACCCCTCTCGCCCCTGAAGATTGTCGAACATTCTCACGAAAACCCGCGTATTTGGGACTACGGAAGCAGACCGCATCACCGCCAGACCGCATCACCGCGGAAGAATCCCCTAACATGTCTAAACATGATTCAAGGTCAGATGATGGACGGGATGAGAGGATACAGGTCAGTACATGCATTCCTATCATTAGAACGATACCAGTGTCCATACATGCATTCCTCGTATAGATTAACATTGGAAGTCACTTGGTTGACAAGGGACTACTTTCTGTCCGCGGAGGTTTTTTCCACGACCGCATCATCGCCAGACCGCATCACCGCGGAGGGATACATGTCCCCAACAAGGGACTACTTTCTGTCCGCGGAGGCTTCTCCTCGCGACCTCCCCAATATGCAAATTATTGATAAGGCGCACACCTTTGCCGGGACCATAATGCACTTGACCTCTACGCCAGATTCTTACGCCAGGTCCATGGGTATCAATAACCACTTACTATACTACTGTTACTGCATTTGATTTAGTATTTACATGACTATCTGACATGTCTGGCCAGTATAATGGATATTAAACCTCTCAAATACTTTTGGAGAATTCAAACACCCATATTTTCAAAATACTTTCGAATATATTGTAAATCCGAAATAATTTGGTTAGCTAATATTTATAAAACTGTTTTGCTTTCTTATATCTCTTCGACATGGGCGAAGCAATTTTTGGAAATGCATTTCAATATTGCGCCACACATGGGAGCTCCAGCTTGTATCTTTATTATATTTTATCATAATTTGAGGGACTAAATGGATGTCAAAACAAAGGCATTAATATTTTATTTATTAGAGATTTTATGTATTAGATTCTTATGGCGATATTTTAGCTAATAGTTATTGCTTTAATCATCTGTCTTATCTGTGAGGTGTGCGGCTAGCTCATGGTGTTCAAGTACCTGCCTGATAATACCTTGAGTTGAGAGGCGAGCTCTCTTGTGCTGGGGGTACAATAATTATCTCGGGGGTCCGAGATAATTCCGCATTTCCATCGGTCGATTATCTCGGGGTCCGAGATAATTAGCGACGGTCCGAGATAATTCTGTATTTTTATTTGTCAATTATTCTGCATTCTTATTGGACGATTATCTCGGGGTCCAAGATAATTCTGTATTCTCATTGGACAAGTATCTCAGGGTCCGAAATAATTAAAAAAATCCATGTCCCTTCTCTGCTTCTGTAGGTTCGTGCCTTCGCCGGTAAATTAGCTAACACTACATCTAAGGCACGTAACCTATACACTGTAAAAAGCAAGGTTTTCAAAACCGCATTTTCCTGCTCCCAAACACCATTTCTGGGGTACGGAAACAACGCCACCAGGGTTTCAAACAGTTGTGTTTTGAAACCCCGCAATGTGTGTTTGAAAACACGCCGTGTTGTTCGAAACGCTATATTTGAGGCACAGAAACACCGATACAAATGATTCAAACAGTGGTCGTTTGAAACCCCATAACGCGGACTTGGGCATTTATGCACCGATTCCAAAGTTTGATCTATCAAAAATGATTTACCGGTACTGTAATGCTCAAATTATCGCACAACTGGATAATCTTCAACTAAGTGATACCGGTAATTAGTTGTTTAATTTACAGTAGTTATTTTCTTGAAATTCCCAATTCCCAATAGTCTCTGGGAAGTAAGGGTTTTCGAAGTACCACTTACGGCATTTCGAGATAAAGGACATGAATCTGTGGCATTATTCGAGGTGCGCCTAAAAGGGATGTCGGGGCCCTATCTGCCCCGTAGGATGGGGACGTTGGGCTAAAGTATCCGATGCACAATGTTTTAGAGAATTCCACTATCATCCGAGGATCATTGAGATACGTGTCTTCAGTAGTTTATTTAACGGAAGACCTATTTGTAGTTTTAAATAAAAGTACCCACACGAAGTAAGAATCACTTTACCCTGTTATAGATATCCATGTTTGGCGGGGTACGGAAAAGTGGATCTAGGTCATTTGCCCTTCAAGTCATTTGCCCTTCGGACATTTGCCCTTCGGATATTTGCCCTTCAGGTCAATTTGCCCTTCCGCCCATTTGCCCACACTACACATGGTATATGAGAAACTACTTTAGTAAACTTCTGACGAATATGTTCAAGTTCTTAATGTTTATTTCACAAAGAAAATATATCAAACTATAAAAGAAAAAAAGAAATTAAAGCACTAAAAAACATACATCTGGTAGCATCTGACGATTATATTCAAGTTCGGTCTTAATGTTCATTTTTTTCTGAAAGTTTAAAAATGAAATATAAAATGCATATAAGCAAAAAAAATATAAATTCTTTCATTAACAAATTTTAATTGGTCTTTGAAGTATCAGATGAAAGGGCTGAGTAAGAAAGGCCACTAAGCAGAAGAAGAATATGAATAGTCAGAGATAATCCAGATTATCCCCTCACTGATCACCCATCACTCCCTAAGGCTTGGGTCACTCACAGATAATCCTGATTAACACATCACTGATTTTCTCTGTTTGAAGCCCCGAAACCGAACTTGAATATAATCGTCAGATGCTACCAGATGTATGTGTTTTTTTGTGCTTTAATTTCTTTTTTTTTCTTATAAAGTTTGATATCTTTTCTTTGTGAAATAAACATTAAGAACTTGAACATACTCGTCAGAAGTTTACTAAATCAGTTTCCCATATACCATGTGTAGTGTGGGCAAATGGGAGGAAGGGCAAATTGACATGAAGGGTAAATGGTCAGAAGGGCAAATATCCGAAGGGCAAATGTCCGAAGGGCAAATGCCCAGAAGGGCAATTGACTGTACTCCCGGAAAAGTCCCCCCCCCCGCCTGGAAACTTCGCCCTGGAAAGATCCCCCCCCCCCGGCAATAGTCCCCAGAAAGCAACCAGAAAGTGGTTTTCTTTTGAAAATCTATAATTCTTTCTGACTACCGGTACATGCTGTTATGCTTGTTCGCCGTGGCATATGTGTTATTCATATAGTACCACTATGACATTTTGAACTACCTCATTTTTTTGTATCTCGAACTACCAAAATTGCGTGCTATCCTGCTGCAACGACATTCGGGGTTTTGAAACCCAATACCAAATAGTGTTCTGAAACCCATAATGCAGTTTTTCCAAAAAAGTAGGTTTCTGAAAAACCAAAAAGTCGGTGGGGTTCGGAACCCCACTTCTGGTTGCACCTGGGTTCAACCACTTTGGGGGTTTTGAAAAACATCCTTTTTAGCTCGCCGTATACCAAGTAGGGGAGGTATTGGGAGAGAGAGGGGGAAAGTGGCGGTGTTGGTGTCGGTGTCGGTGTTGGTGTTGGTGTCGGTGTCCGGTTAGGTTTTTATGTTTAGGCTGGACTTAGAAAGTTTTCTGGGGTAATCTTTTTTGTTTAGGCTGGACTTAGAAAAATTTTGACTTCTTATTAGGCATGAGATGCAGTGTACATTGTATACACAGTCATACATACCAAATCACATACAGTATATTCCTTTATAGTATTTACTAATAGTTTGGTGACATTATTTTATTTCAGAAGTACAATATCAAAATAACTGGTGGGGGAATCCCGCAGTACCAAACCCCTGTTAGTTTTTAATTTCGTGTCGCCTTAAATGAAGGACGCCATTTCCTTAAATTTTGTTATCAACTTCTCGTAGACCCTGAAGCTTTTGCACAACCATATCTGTGTCCACACATTTAAGTTACTATATTAATTAAAAGTGAGTTTGAATCGGTTTGTGAGCTCAGTCTTTACCCGTGTACATTATTATGGAGCATTACAGTATGATTGGACACAGTTGTCATTGCATTCTTTTATTTGCATACAAATGTGAAGGTTTACCACAGTGCAAGTGTCCCATTGCATGCTGGAAATGATAGATTTAGTCCTACTATTGCACTGTTATTAGCTTTGTTTGTTCACATATCATCACACAAAGTTACACCAACCTCAGTATCACTAAATATAGAAATAATATTTCTTAATAAATTTATTATTTTAAATGATGTGCATTGCCAATGATGTGCAACCTCAAATGATGTGCCATCCTTAAGGGCTCGATCTTTTTGCGAAGCTGCATATATCTCTTATATGTGATACTAACCTATTAGGTAGGAGATGCAGTGTACATTGTAGGTTTATACTTGGTGTAAGAACGCACAAGACAGAGCCTACAATAGCCTGTCTGAGCTCAACAATGCGTCTAGACGTGACCCTTTTCAGCTGCACAAAAGCCTCAACAAAAGCCTCAACAATGCGTTCTTACACCAAGTATCGACTTGTTACATATACACAAAGACGTCAAATCAACTACAATATATTCCTTTATAGTAATTACTAATAGTTTAATGACATTATTTCATTTCAGAAGTACAATATTAAATATTAACCCCTGGTGGTTTGGAATTTTGTGTCGCCTTTAATGAAGAACACCATTTCCTTCAATTTTGGTATCGAATCCCATTCTTCATCATGATTTAACCTCAAGCTTTTGCACGAACCATATTTGTCCAGGCATTTCACACTCACATCTCAGACCAAATTTCAATTGTACATGTATTCATAATGACATGTTACTTGTATAAGCTTACTTTTGGAAAAAAAGGTAATCTTTATTTCAAGTTTTATAATAGTTCATGTTTCAATCCAACTTCAACATCACTGACAAAGGAGTCAAATTTTTATTGCAATATGTATTGTCATTGCCAGTGATGTGCAACCTGAAGGGCTCGATCTTTATGTGAAGCTGCATGCTATTGAATACCCAAAAGGCGAGCTGCCGGGTTACACATAACCCTTGTTACAGTGTAGATACGGTCTGTAACTTGGCGAATTCGGACACATGGGAAAAGTAGGCTTACAAAAGTGACAATTTCTCACCAAATATGAATATCTGTCGAAAAATTATAGTCCTAAAATCAGGGTGCAGGCTTAGTGTTATCAGAAATGATATTATTCACTTATCTTATTCAAGCCTCACCTTCATATTTTCTAAATAAATTGACAGTTGTGTACTACTTTTTCAAAACGTCTGTCCCTGGTGATACACCAACACCCTCCTCGATACTTATTTAAAGTCACTAAATCACAAAATTATTTCATAATCAAAATCTCTTCACAACGTTCGAAATCAATAATCTGAGTTTGGTACCGGTGTGGCGGCTAAGAATGTCCGGTGGCTACGAGTGTCCGTCTCCTATCTTCTAACCCATGTAGGACACTTTTCTCGACATAAGTGTTCGTCTTTAGTTGCAATAGAAAAGGATATGAAAAGAGACACTCAATACCAGGACATTCTTATCTATCACACTGGTACAAGGTGAGTTCACGAGACGTTGGCATATTGACTAAAATTACAGACACACAGGCATGCCTTCATTATCATTGAAAACCCAGCGAACTTCAACTATAGGAAACAGTCAACGAAACAGGGAACTCCACAATATTGGCATACCGGTACCCGGATGCTTGCAGTTTCTTACCTTCATACACAAGTAGCCTTGATGTATCAGCCCACTGGCTTTGCTCAAAAGAATTTATAATTGTCCGTAGACACGAAACGTCATTGACCTCAAATCCATTAGAATTTCGAAACGTGCCGTATGAGTGGATTATTTTTTGGCCGTCATATATACATGTATCTGGCCACTCCTACTAGTATAGGCTCTGTGGGGGGGGAGGGGGTTCTGTGTACATCTCTCTTTTACAGCAAAACTTTGTATTTTCCTGTTCTGCATGTTGAGACCCTTGGAAAAAGTTTGGATAACACTCCCAGATCAAGTACGTTTTTTCTGCACAGCCTAATACATGATTACGCCTTGACGCCAATCAGCCAAAATAGCAAATTTCAGTTTTCATGGAATAATTCAAGAGTAGGCAGCATTAGATTCAAATGTAACATTTATTTATCATGTTTACACATAACTAACACATTTTTAGCATGGTTCAATACCATAATACTTCATTTTCAGCACAAAAATACGCTATTTAGCGAAATTTTGCCCAAAACTCACTTTCAGTTTGAAAGTCGCTCAAAATTCGATCACCCCTTATACACCCAATTTTGTTGATAAAGCAACCAAAATTGGTCAGAAGTTTCCTTATTAAGTCTTTTGATAACTCCATGCATCATATTTATGATTCAGGGTATTGTTTGGTGACAAATGTCAACAAAAGTTACCCCTACCCCCAATAAGCGGGATTAACCAAATTTAGTTAAATTGGTCTACCTTTAAAAGTTAAGTCTGATATGAAGTTGGTTTTGGTGGCTATGCATGGGTTTTTGATACCAAGCTATTCATTGAAACCATAATCAACCCCTTTTGAGTTAACCTAATTTGCATAAATTCAAAATGGCCGCCAAAAGCCCCAGGTTATGGCATCCGTCAAGAAGGACAAAGACAAAGTAAGTGTTACAGTAAGTGTAATATCTTTTTTTGTATGGATCTGTGGTGTTACAATCATGAAATATCACTGCTTAATCCATGTACGTAGGCCTATACCTATTTAAATTGATTAATTTGCATAAATCCAAGATGGCAGCCATGTACAGACAAAATTGAGACAGGCATGATTAATCGCGATTTTTAACGCAAACGCAAACAAAACTGTTTGAGTACAATCCATCCAGTGATAATCTCTCTCAGAACTACTTGAGAAGGTGCTGCCATCTACCTTAAGGAATCTACAACATCTTGAAGCCATGTTCATTTCAGGAAGCAGACATTTGGTTTGGACCTGTTCTTTGTTCGCTTGAGGAGCTACCCATTTGTTCCATGGAAACTGTGCCTTGTCCGATGAAAGGGTATAGAGTATGACAAACAACCCAAATAGGATTTCAGCATCAATGTTCATACCATGATAATTTGTTTCCTGATCCTTCTAATTGATCAACATGCATATCCAATAGGCCTATGTTTGTCACGAAGGCTATACTCCAGAAGTATTTTTTATTGATAGATACTTGGTATATACCGGATTAATGTAACTTTATCATCTCCATGATTGGTCTTTGTCATCTTCTTGTTATTTAAGACAATTTGAGTGAAATAAACCTTTAAAAACAATACCTATGAATAGTAAGTGGTGCCCTCTTTTTTGAGTTGTTGAACTAAATTTCCACAATTTTCGATGCATAGTATGTTGAAAATTGCTTGAATATGGATAAATATATCACTGTGGCTTATCAGTCTTTCACATTTCATATTTTCAGTATACAGTCGGTCCTTGCCAGTGGTTAGTTAGACTTAGAGCATCAAAACGTCAAGGATTTGTTGGTAACGATTGAATCTGTAACACTCTCAGGACCGCCCGAAGACAGTTCGTTTGATGCGACTGCGACTCCGAAGAGTCTCGCTAAATGCCAAGAACCTTCGCGTTCTGAGCAGGAAGAAGATAGAATTACTCGTTCCCAGGCTCTCCGCCATCCACAGAATAGAGAGACGACCACGACAGCCTTACGACAAGTGAAGTGTATTATCTGTGACAGTAAATCGCACAAACAATGCGAATCTTGAAGGTAACACGTTCGCGTAAAGACATCATCTTGAAACAAGTCTGTCGCAACTAGAAAGATTGAAGCACGGCCTGATTCACTGATGCGATATTTTGTGTACTGTTGTTTGTGGGATTTACTGTCACAGATAATACACTTCACTTGTCGTAAGGCTGTTGTGGTCGTCTCTGTATTCGGCGGATGGAAGACAGCCTGGGAACGAGTACTTCTATCTTCTTCCTGCTCAGAATGCGAAGGGTCTTGGCATTTAGCGAGACTCTTCCTTTTTCTATGGAGAACGGAAGTCATGGTGTGCTTTTTATAACATTCATTGGTCACATGATAAACAAACTCATCTCCTTTAACCAGCTTAAGTCGCTTGAGAACTTGATCATTGTGGACGTCACTTGCTTCTCGTATCCTTTTGCAACCATTAGTTGTGCTCACGGTTTTATTCCCTGCGCTTTTCTGGCAGTTGATGATTTAGTCACATCAAACGAACTTCGGGCGGTCCTGAAAGTGTTACAGACTCCATCGTTAACAACAAATCCTTGACGTTGATGCAATCCGAAACTGTTGATGCTCTAAGTCTAACTAACCACTGGCAAGGACCGATTGTATACTGAAAATATGAAATGGGAAAGACTGATAAGCCACAGTGATATATTTATCCGTATTTAAGCAATTTCCAACACACTATGCATCGAAAATAGTGGAAATTTATTTCAACAACTCAAAAAAAGCGGGCACCACTTACTAGTCATAGGTCTTGCCTTTATTAACTCAAGTTATGACATATATAACACTGTTAGAGTGCCAGAAGATGACAAAGACCAATCATGGAGATGTTAAAATTACATAAATCCAGTATATACCAAGTATCTATCAATAAAAAATACTTCTGGAGTTTGGCCCTCGTGACAAACATAGGCCTATTGCATATGCATGTTGACCAATTAGGAGTATCAGGAAACAAATTATCATTATATGAACATTGCTGCTGAAATCCTATTTCGGTTGTTCCTCATACTCTATACCCTTTCATCGGACAAGGCACAGACGCAGTTTCCATAGAACGAATGGGTAGCTCCTCAAGCGAATAAAGAACTGGTCCAAGACAAAATGTCTGCTTCCTGAAATGCACATGGCTTCAAGGTGTTGTAGTTTCCTTAAGGTAGATGGCAGCACCTTCTCAAGTAGTTGTGAGAGAGATAATCACTGCATGGATTGTACTCAAACACTTTTGTTTGCTTTTGCGTTAAAAATCGCGATTAATCATGCCTGGGCATGTAATTAGCCACTGTCAATTTTGTCTGTACATGGCTGCCATCTTGGATTTATGCAAATTAATCAATTTGAATAGGTGTAGCCTACGTACAATGATTAAGCAGTGATATTTCATGATTGTAATACCACAGATCCATACAAAAAACTCTATTGGACTTACTATAACACTGACTTTGTCTTTGTCGTTCTTGACTGATGTCTTAACCTGGAGTTTTTGGCGGCCATTTTGAATTTATGCGAATTAGATCAATTCAAAAGGGGTTGATTATGGTACCAATGAATAGCTTGGTATCAAAAACCCATACATAGGCACCAAAACCAATTTATTATCACACTTACTTTTAAAGCTAGACCAATTCAACCAAATTTGGTTAATGTCGCTTTTTGGGGGTAGGGGTAACTTTTGTTGACATTTGACCCCACTCTCACTATTTAATACCCTGAATCATAAATATAATGTATGCGGTTATCAAAAGACTTAATAAGGAAACTTCTTACCAATTTTGGTTGCTCTAGCTACAAAATTGGGTGTCTGAGGGGTGATCGAATTTTGAGCGACTTCCAAACTGAAAGTGATTTTGGGGCCTAATTTCGCTAAATAGCGTATTTTTTTGCTCAAAAAGAAGGTTTATGGTATTGAACCATGCTAAAAATGTGTTAGTTATGTCTAAACATGATAAATAAATGTTACATTTAAATCTAATTCTGTCTACCAGTGAATTATTATATGAAGACTCAATTTCAGCATTTTGGCCGATGTCATAATCATGTATTGGGCTGTGCAGAAAAAACGCACTTGATCTGGGAGTGTTACCCAAACTTTTTCCAATGGTCTCAACATATAGAACAGGAAAATCCCAAGTTTTGCTGTAAAAGAGAGATGTACACAGAACCCCCCCCAGAGCCAGGACTATGCCGCAATATCAGGAGGAGTGAGAATAGATCACCCATAACACAGTCGTTGGATATGTTCTGTTTGGCTCGTCACCGGCTTGTAGATAAAATTTACACCTCAGATTTCAATGCTTTGTGTGTTCCGATCTATCAATTGCAGTGTGTTCCTCGATACAACAACAACAGCAACGAATATCAAAGCTAATTCGAAGTGAGAACGAAGAACTCGCTTGTGTAGGAGTTTGTCAGTTTCTCTAGTCCTTATGCCCCATTTAATTAAGTCTATTACCAGTATTTACAGAAGTTTAAAGAATAGGACAGTTCCGACATAGAATTATTTAGCCATGAAAAGCGTGAAACGACGTCATTGTCCTGTCGTCATTGCCCACATGACGTAGAACCAAGGTTAGGGACAGGGCAATGCTTTAACATTGACTGTACCGCAAAAATCGGGAAAATATTATCACTGTGGCTTTCAAAATATTGAAAAAATCCACACAATTGTTAAAAAGGCATTTACAAACAGACGTCATCGCCTGTAAATCTCTATGAATAAAATAATACGGCATTCTCCATGCTAAGAAATGATTCGTTGCCTGACCTTAGCGTAACGTCGCATGGGCACAACCTCCAAACAGGGTTATCTCCCCTTCTGCTAGTCGATTGAGATGCGATCGACTACCAAAAGGGGAGATAACCCTGTTTGGAGGTTGGCATAAGCATTGATGTCGTTTTGCGCCTTTTGCGGTTAGAGAGTTCCATCATGGGACTGTCCTATTGAATTTGTTTTTGTCAGCAATGGAACATGTCTGGCAGTAAGGAAAGTCTATAGCAAACCTAGATGTCAAGAAGGACCCGCTGTGTACTTCACTCGACTTATCGAACCAGCCCCAACAGCATGGGGTAAGCGAATCCGTTAACTTTAGATATTTAATATCAACAGAACGATTACCTTCAATCACACAATGCCTAAAATCACAAACAGCTTGCAATAACATAATACCTACAATATCACAACGCTTTTAATGGCACAATGCACAGGGGCGCAAGACAATACCAAAACTGGCATAATGCCTTCAAAGACACAGTGCCTACAATAACATAATGCCTACAATACCTTCAATCACACAATGCCTAAAATCACAGACAGCTTGCAATAACATAATTCCTACAATATCACAACGCTTTTAATGGCACAATGCACAGGGGCGCAAGACAATACCAAAACTGGCATAATGCCTTCAAAGACACAGTGCCTACATTAACATAATGCCTACAATACCTTCAATCACGCAATGCCTAAAATCACAGACAGCTTGCAATAACATAATACCTACAATATCACAACGCTTTTAATGGCACAATGCACAGGGGCGCAAGACAATACCAAAACTGGCATAATGCCTTCAAAGACACAGTGTCTACAATAACATAATGCCTACAATACCTTCAATCACACAATGCCTCACAGACAGCCTGCAATAACATGATACCTACAGTATCACAACGCTTTTAATGGTACAATGCCAACAATCAAACACACCCTACAATAACATATCATCTACAGTAGCATAATGCATCTAATCACAAAAAGCCTACAATCTCACACAGTATTTTCGTCATTTTGGGATTACACTATCTTAGTATAGCACAGATTAGGATAAAATAAGATAGTGTAATCTCAAAATAACGAAAGTACTGGTATACGATCACTTTCCAAATGACAAAAAAACAACAACACACACACACACCCAGCTCACAATGACATAATATATACAATATCGCAATGATTTTAGTGACACAATGCCTAAAATCAGACATAGCATACAATGACATAATACCTACCACATCACAATGATTTTATGGCACAATGCCTAAATTACAAGCATCTAGTCCGTCATTCATAATCTAGCCGTCGTCCATTAGAGAATATCCGCGTCCATAATCGAAAGACCTATTCCATATTCCATATAACAGTATTAGCACCAAATTCAAAAAGACAGTCATATAGTATACATAAACATAGGCTTGTTTCCTGCAAGAGAGAAGCGGTCAACAGTTTTCAATGATGCCGGCAAGACATCATGATGTTCCAAAAATATCAAATCCGTATCGCTGATCAGTATTCTTAGTCCATAATATTCGTTGTAAAGTCGTCATCTAAAGAATGATGTTTCTCAGTCACGCTTTGATTGTGACTGTTCATATGAGTACCATGAGCATCTTGAAGTACATGGGTTCATACGGCCCCTACCCTTACAAAAAAGTACTATAGTATATTATGGTACAAATACTATAGTATATCATAGGATTTTTGCGGAATACTATAATACAATATTATAGTATACTATGCACAGTACCATAATATACTATGGTACAATACCATAATATACCACAGTACAGTACATTAATAATATACCATAGTACAGTACCATAGTATATTATAGTACAGTACCATAGTATACTATAGTACAATACCATTGTATACTATAGTACAGTACCATTGTATACTATAGTACAGTACCATAACATACTATGGCACAGCCCCATGGTATACTATAGTACAGTACCATAGTATATTATAGTACAGCACTATAGTACACTATAGTACAGTATCATAGTACACTATAGTACAATACCATAAAATACTATAGTACAGCATCATGGTATACTATAGTACAGTACAATAGTATACTATAGTGCAGTACCATAGTATACTATAGTACAGTACCATTGTATACTATAGTACATTACCATAGTATACTATAGTACAGCACCATGGTACACTATAGTACGCTATGGTACCGTACCATTGCATACTATAGTACATTACCATAGTATACTATAGTACAGCACCATGGTACACTATAGTACGCTATAGTACAGTACCATGGTACACTATAGTACAGTACCATAGTATACTATAGTACAAGTATAATATTATACAGTACAGTATTATACCAATACAGTAGTTTACTATTATAGTTCACCATGCATACTAGTGTAGAACTATAGCTGAATTACCTAAAACATGGCTGATGCGGGCTACATATCGGGTTTTCAAAATGAACAGACACATTCATTCAGTGGGATTATTGACTTTCTAGCAGCAAATCCGTGGAGAGCAGGTGATCCCAGGTAAATGGTTCTGCAGAGCCAATTCGAGTTAATACATAAATTTTGGTTGTGTAACATTCAGCTTGACAAAAGAAGATTATATGCACACAGCAATAAACCTTCAGTAGCACAAGTTGTCATGAACATGATACTATTAAATTCGATACGCATGAAATAAATGAAAACATTCTCTCTTTAATATTATTTTATTATATAAAAAATTAACGTCAAGAACATCAGTTACATCACATTTTAAGCACAAAAAATCAAAGGAAACTTTTAGTTTCACATGCGGTAGCACTATTTACACAAAGAGCAGCCTGAATGTTTTATATGTTGTTCAATCCGACCCTGCCCTCTTCTTCATCATCTTTGCACAGTTGTTCAACTTGACTCTGATGTAAAGCTTTACTTCCACTTCTGTTCTGCCCGGGAATGCCTTCTGTGTTTCACCTAAAACAGAATGAACGGAATGTTAAAGGAATCCTCAAGTAAAAACTGGATATGTAGGGTCATACATCTGACCCACCACAGTATAGGAGTTTAAACAAAGCTAACCATTGCAATACAAGCGAGAGTTGTTTGACTCCTGAGTTGTTAATACCCATAGTTGTTATATTAGTAAAATTATTCATCTTTCAAGTTATATATATGTATTACATAAATCATGCCCAATTTTAAATGTTTTCTTTAAAAATAGTTATGTGATGATGTCTGTCTGGTTCGTACTCACCGATAATGAATTTTAGGTCTTCTTTTTCCAGTGACGGTTTAACATTCTCTGCTGCCCGACTGCTCTTGGTTCCAGACAATGAATGAGTAGCCATGAACTCAAGGGAGAACATGGCACTCAGGAGGTCATTGACAAACTTCTGCGGTGTGTCCCTATTGCACAGCCCAATAACACCCCTATCTACACGTGCTTGCGGCAGCTCCAATTCCTGAAACGAGATGGAAATATACTTTAACAATCTAAGACATGATGCGGAATATTAGGGCTTATCCGTTTAGAAAATCCAGATGATTAATTCATCCAATCCTAGAGTACACTAGATACAACTTCAATTTGTTAGCCTGTTTCTATAATAATTGTATACCTATTAAATTTATCCGACAAACACATCCCCAGCCCCAAGAACCGAAGCTTAAGATCGACTAACTATGATACATATTTTAGGTTATTTCTCTATCTCTGTATGATGTATTAGTTGAGTATATTCAGAAAGGGTGGCAATCAGCAGCCAAACATTCGTTCAGGAAATTGTAAGAAGATTACTTACCATTGACGCACCAGATGTTTCATCAGTTGAGAGAGCCGGTGTCGGTGGTCGCAGAACAGAGGCAACTGGGACGACCGATATCATAGGAGCTTGACGACCTTCCTTCAGGGCCTCAATAGACTGCTTCAAGTCCTGAACTATGGGGAGCTCTGAAAAAGAGGAGATTTTATTGTCAAGTATGGCTCTTCTTGAAATTATTATGACGAAAAATGCCATATAGGATACACAGCTACTTGGATGTATTTACGCTTGTAAATTTGCTCAAGTGAAATGAGAAAAATGTTATGTTACAAGGATTATCTACTTACTGAGAGTTACCTCCCCAGATTGTTGCAACTTTCACTGATTGCATAGAAATTGATTTAAAAGATAGTTTTTAATATACCTTTGTATGCAAGAAGTGTTGATCTCAGTGTTTTGATTTCCGCTCGCAGTCGTTCATTCTCATCCTCTAGATCAACCACCACTGCTGCCTGCCTTGAGCATCCCTGTTGAAACAAAAAATAAACAATGTTACAATCTGTTCTTATCACAAAAAGCGGAGTTAAACTTAATAAGTATAACCTTTTTAAACATAATATTGATACACTTTTCATTCGATTATTCACTCAGATATTAACTTTAATGATGTCGGTACCCAACAGAAATATCAGCGAAATCATAATAAAGCTATACTTTTGAATATTCTGTTGTATAAAGATGTTGAATATATTCACAGTCGATATAAAACGATAGATGCTTACCGCACAATTTGTTTCATCCGACGCGAGTCTGCGAGCCTGTGATGATTCTTGTTCATGAGCCGGCTCCTTTAAAGGAAATAAATACAATTACTATAGATAATTGTATCAGAAACCATTTCAGTCTGAAAATATGTAAAATACAGAAAGAACTGTATTGATAAAGTAACTACTGGTATTAAAGTATTAATGTATGCTTATATTTCAATAATGTTGCAATTATGCATACCGTATACTGATAAATTACTAGAAGTATGGGTTACCTTCGCGTTATCTTTTGCAGTTTGGCGCTGCTTCTTCAGTTTTGCCAGTATGTTGGTAGATTCTTTCTTGCGAAATTCCTTGGCCACCTTTGCTGACTTTTTGGCAGGCCTCACCTCTTCCTGAAAAATCAATATGGGTATGAATAAAATAACATAATTGTATCCAATACAAAAATGGCCGCTTGTTTGAAATTTAGTATTTAACTGTACAAATTAGGAATAATATAAAATAATGCGAACATGGCTACATGAAAACATACTTGTGAACTAAAAGAAGCTCGAGCTATTACCAAAACGTAAAATGGAAATTGCCGACAGAGAATTTTTTATTGACATGTTTGTTCCGATGTTTGGGCTTTGATTTCATCAAAATATTCCCACTGGATGTCAGAGACATTGCACTTCATATATGCTTGGGTTTATTACATAATTGTTATTAAGTATTTATTCATAGCAATTTACCCATATTTGGAAAAAAAATGAAAGAAAATTAACAAATATTTGAATTTTAAATATGAATCAAATTTGTTTACGGCTCTATACCTCTTCATCGCTGGAATCCACAACACGTTTCCTGTCTCGTTGACCCCTGCCAAGTGGTCTCGATGCAGTCCCTTTTCTTAACTCCCCAAAATCTGTCAAATCTTCGTTGATGATGGTATTCAGTATGTCAGATAGCTCGGCATAGTCCTCTGAAAAAATAGTTTGGAAAAATAAATTTCAGAACAAATAAATTGGTACGACCACAGGTGACTGATCATAGATTGTAAAATATCAGTAATTTTATCTTCAAAATTATAGGCTAGGTAATTTTGAGCTATTATAATATCCAAGTTGGAATTATTTTGCTAATACTATTAACAAAACAATAAACATGTTATTAACATTTTTAATATTATAAATTTTGCTCCATATTTCCAGTAGAGTATATTCCCAAGTATATCCATATTAGTTACTAGCAACAACAATACGGCATTTTAGTATTACTGAAATATTTTTCTTACCTCCAAAAACCACGACCTTGGCACAGTAAGGTTTCGATCCAGATTTGGTACTTCCCCTTTTCAGAGGCCAATTCACTACGACATCTCTGTCAAAGGCGAAGTTCTGGTTGTCAAGTTCGGCGTCTTCGTCGACATCCATCCAAACAGTCTCACCGATCTCCATCTCTCCACGCTGCGCAAACTCGAAGATTGCATACTTCATGATTGTGGATATTTCGGAACAGTGTGTAAAGTAGAGTTGTAATAAGTGATTTTGAAATAGTGGACGGCATGATGCATATTTATGACAAATTCAACTCGATGTCTCGCTGTGTTTGACAACACCTATACTACCGGGATTAAGATGGCCGCTTGTGGTTCAGTTACCCGGATGTCGAAGTCTCGTTCTCGCGGGCATGTCCGTGCACGCACAAAACCGGTTTGAAAGGCCGGCGCAATGATCAACCACCTCGCTGGGGGTCTAATAATAAATAAAGCCTGTGAAATGGAGCATGCCTGTGAAATATAACGCTTGTAAACGTCACACACAAATGAAATGAGAAATGTAACGTGGAATTAAAATAAAACATTGAGTTGATGGACTACGAAATCCGTATTGAAAGCGGCCCTTAAATTGCAATTTCTATCAGAGCATGTGCCTTGGGGAGGATGCGCAATGATATGTAAAAGAGATATCGGTATGTAATATAGTATACCGCAAATAGTATTTTTTATTAAAAGCAAAAAATAAAATGAATTTCAGGCAGAAACGACAAAATAAAAAAACCCCAGAATCTTCAGTGTAGTAAGATCGTATCGTAGTCCCAGTCCGAGGATGAGACTCAAATCAAATGGATTTGAT
>JAVTVY010015322.1:0-61026 GCA_036873755.1 Hanleya hanleyi
TTAGATACAGCAATATACATGTACATAGATCAGCGAATACAGGAATGTATAAAGCACCAGATCACAGCTACTTAGATACAGCAATATACATGTACATAGATCAGCGAATACAGGAATGTATAAAGCACCAGATAACAGCTACTTAGATACAGCAATATACATGTACATAGATCAGCGAATACAGGAATGTATAAAGCACCAGATCACAGCTACTTAGATACAGCAATATACATGTACATAGATCAGCGAATACAGGAATGTATAAAGCACCAGATCACAGCTACTTAGATACAGCAATATACATGTACATAGATCAGCGAATACAGGAATGTATAAAGCACCAGATCACAGCTACTTTAGATACAGCAATATACATGTACATAGATCAGCGAATACAGGAATGTATAAAGCACCAGATCACAGCTACTTAGATACAGCAATATACATGTACATTGTTAACTGTCAGGGGACCAACTAATTAAGTTAGAAAATTATAACATACATGTAGCCAAGTTATCAACTACATTGCCCAAATAAACTCGGAGAAGTTGAGGTCACTGGAAGGAAATGCCACAAAAGTTGAGCAGAGCTAAAATGTAACATGATCTTTCTTCTATGGCAAACCAGAGACAATAAAAAGAAGGGGATATAAGCCCTCAGCTTTATGTCTTTGGAGGCATGATTCTTGCACCCAGATAAGCTATGATAAGAGTTGTACACTTGTTCATTTGCTGGCACCTACTAAAACAACACCTGCAGCGGTAACAGGCGCTTACTATGAGCACCAGGTACCTTTTAACTGAGATGGCGAACAATTCATCGCTCTCAAGCCACTGTTTTGTCCCCTTTTCAAGGATTTTCTTCAACCACTTCGCCAAAACCCAGTTGCATTTTTCTCCAAATGACTCTTCTTGAAAGATTGAGGATTTACACAGCAATTTCAAAATAAGGGCAGCAAAATGCTGTAATCGATTGTGAATTTGTTCAAAAACTGATATCAGCGAGACTGTTACCGTGAGTTTTCCGAACTCTAAACATTCAATTTTCTTAGACAGATTTGGAAAAATTTCAAAAAGTTTTGAGTTGTGGGGATATTTTTGGGTCGGTCGGCCGGGTATTCCAAGCAAAGAACTTTCTAATTTAGACTCCATATTTTGGGACCTGTTCACCTAAAGGGGAAAAGTTTTGCATTGACTATTTTTATCTAGGTCAAAAAGATTCTTTGTTGAAGGTTATAATTTTATGACTTCTGTAATTTGGTTCCCTGACTGCCCCAAAATACTCGGTCATCAGACTGAGATGTAGAACTTGTAGCATTTTATCCAAAATATACAGGAGCCTGTTGACGGTAACCCTACCTGCCCATGTATATCATGATTTAAAAAACATTTAGGTAAAGCAAAAAAAATTGTTATGTTTTTTAGCAGAATTTTTTAAAATCCTAAGGATTAATATTTCAATAACTTATAAGAAGGAAAAAAATTGAACCTTCCTACCTACCAAAGTTGAGAAAAGTTCATTATGGCAAACACAAGTTTGTCTCTTACGTTTGTGAAATCTGCGAGACCTGTTGATCAGTATCATGGATTTTGGTTTTGTGTGAGTGATGTGTGAGTGATGTGTGAGTGATGTGAAAGTGATGACTCTATCTCCCTTGCATTGGCAGTTTTGAGGAGAGTAATCAAAAGCTCTGATAATTATGTTTATCTGAAACCTGTTCATTTATGTCAAGGGTTCCATGGGTGCAGCTCTCTTAGCCTAATAGCTGAGACAACATCGATTAAGATGAAGATGTTTTCACTGTCCTTTAGAACATGTGTGTACACAAGAGAGAATTTTGATATCCACATTTAAAGATATTTTACAGAAGGAAATTACTCCTGTAATAAACTTCCTCTCCATGATTTGACTGTTACAAGGAACAAGCTAGGCTTGCACTCAGACATGACAATCTTGACTGAAGTGCTTCTCCAGAGGCAACCACCTCGCTGGGGGTCTAATAACACCCCAGCCACCAGTCAGATTTTTGGACCGGATTCGGGGCCTTCGCGCACATCGCCGGCAGTGACATCATGTATAGTAAAATAGATGTTTAACGAAAATTTTGATTACTTTTCAAGTCTGCATAATACCTCCGTTGACCTAGCGTTAAAAAGAATTATCTGGAGATAATTTTCCCTGTTTATCGGGACAGAGCATATGAAAAGTAGTTCGCTCATGTGCAACACTAAAGGAGTTGTTTGGTCGGATTCAAACTGAACCGTGCGTTGGTTGGTTTCCCCTATACGTCATAGCAACGTAGTAAAGGTCAACTTCCGCCATTGGAGGCAGGGATGTTATTGGAGCCTGCGAAATGGAGCATGCACTGTGGGGATGTTGCTCCAGAGGAACTGTCCTATCATATTGGGGCTATTAGTGAGTGAATAACTGATTGGAACAAGCAAAATGATTCTGATATGCTGAATTTTGGTTACTGTAAACAAGGTCAATGACTCCTGAAGATGTGTACCATGAATGTTCCTGCCCATTGATAAAAGCTAAATAAAACATCCACAATTATTCATAAACAATTCCCCACTTGAACAAAATTCATGATAATCCTTTAATAATAGAGCTGTACCTAAAAACCTTATCAAACTCCTTTCTGATTACCTTGAAAGGAAGTGGCATTTACAAAGATCAAAATAATCTAACCAGTATTGGTCATATTGACACATTACTGAGGATGTCGCTCAGACTAGGAGTCGGATGTGACTGATTTCATTAATATATATTTTTCAAATATATGCTTTCTATCAATTTTTATACGCCCGCCAAAAAGGCGGACGTATTATGTGATGGCGGTTTCCGTCCGTCTGTCCGCCCCCCGTGTCCGGTCTATATCTGGAACAGTTTTCTATTTACAGTTCCAATTTTTGGTGAGTGGATACCCTACGGGGAGACGATGTGTCGCGTACCAAAATGAAGGTCGAGGTCACAGGTCAAAGGTCACTGGCCTAAAAAACAGGAAATCACTGAAGTGTTCGTGTCCGGTCTATATCTGTGAACGTTTTCTATCCACAGTTGCAATTTTTTGTGAGTGGATACGCTAGGTGGAGACGATGTGTCGCATACCAAAATTGAGGTCAAGGTCAGAGGTCAAAGGTCACTGTTGCCTAAAATCAGGAAATCATTGATCATTGACAATCTTCTATTTACAGTTCTAATTTTTGGTGAGTGGATGCCCTAGGGGGGAACGATGTGTTGCACACAAAATGTAGGTCGAGGTCAGAGGTCAAAGGTCCGTGTCACGGAAAAATCAGGAAATCATTAAAAATTTCTAATTTTTTGTGAGTGGATTCAATAGGGGGAAACGAGGTGTCGCATACCAAAATATAGGTCAAGGTCGAATGTCAAAGGTCACTGACCCCAAAATCAGGAAATTATTAAAAATAACTTTTTTTGTGTCAGTAGATACATGAGGGGGACACGATGTGTCACATACCAAAATGTAGGTCAAGGCCGAAGGTCAAGGTCACTGTGACCCCCAAAATCATGAAATTGTTAAAAATCATGATTTTTTGTGTCCATTGATACGGTACATCCTCACGAGCCAGTGTATCGATCAATCTGTTAGGATCGATACACTGGCTTGGTTAGTTACCCATCTGAGTTCTGGATATAAATAGATAAAGAGGTTTCCTCTAAATCAACCCAATCAGTGAACGCGCTAAGCCAGTTGATTAGGCCAATCCGCTGCTGGGTATGAGATATGACAGGATTGAATTTCATTGCGGACTCAACTGCTTTGATGTCAAGTTGAAATCAACATCAGAAGTCAAAGCAAAAACCGCAAGCTTGGGATACCGACATGCTTATTCAAAACAAGCGCGGTGGATGAAATGTACGAGATTGTATAATGGAGGCGTCGACTCAAGAACTCACTCGAAAGACCAAAAATGTCAAGGTAAACTCTCTCCAAGGATTTAGGATTTACCTGGACTTGTGAAGATGATTGAGATATTGAGGGAAGACAATGTGTCGTGTACCCATGTTGGTCAAGATTAAAGGTCAAGGTCACTGTGACCCAAAAATTTGAAATTATTAAAAATAACCTTTTTTGTGCCAGTAGATACATTAGAGGGACATGATGTGTTACAAATCAAAATGTGGGTCAAAGATCAAGGTCTCTGTGACCCCAAACTCAAGAAATCATTAAAGTCACATTTTCATATACCTGTCGAAGACGAGATCATGTAATGCGATGTTGCATTCTGTCCATTCACCCATTAACATTAGTTGTCCATGCGATATCTCTGGTTTCAAGGTATGGATTGATAACAAACTTTGGGTATAGCTTACTCGCATTGCAAAGAGAGATCAATTTGTCAAAAGTCAAGTTTAGCTGCCTATATGTGTTAGGTTGGAATATTCAGACTTGTCTCCCCTACATGTATATGGCATTTGTCCTGTGGAGTTGTCTCTCATGTTTGATACATGTAAGAAATGGCTACATTTACTTAAATTCTTGTGAAATAAAAACCATACATTTACTAATTTAATGGGGAGAGGGGTCCTTTATGAACTTTAGACCTGTTTATTAACTCAAGAACAAAGGTTTACTTCATCACTTTCTTCACATCCTTCTACCTTCATGGAAAATTTTCTCGCCTGAAAGGAATCCATTTGAAAGAAAACTACTATTTTCTTGTGTTTGACTATTGTCGATTTCAGTGTGGGATATGTGAGCTCTCGACTCTTGTTTCAAGGTCACCTACTAGTTACCAAGAGTTCAGCCCATTTTAGTTTATTATTCAATATAAGATGTGATGTATGTAACATTCTCAGAAGCATAAAATCGTAGACCTTTCTCTGGATTGCTAGCTACCAATTCGGATGAAGGCCATTAACAATCTAGAAATTCAGACCAGTGTAATTCCAGATATACGGGCGTATATTGAAGCCCCTTGGGCTCTTGTTCCCTGCCTCTCCCCCTTCCCTCCCTTCCCTTCCCCGTCGTGATCAGGGGTTATTCTAGCCCAAAATTGTTCATAAACTCAATTTCAAAATTTTGTAAACTCAATTTTTTTGCGCGCCTATGGCGCTCAAGGAATTCTACAAAACTCAATATTTTTCCCTTTTTCATCAAAAAAATGATGAAACTCAATTTTTCCAACTTTTTCGTTGAACCAATTTACAGAACTGAGGTTGGTCATATGTTTACGAGCACATAGACACTTCTTCAGCGACCAACAAATACTGGCAATTCTATTTACATGAATTATATCAGTCTACAACAACACTGGTAAAATAACTGTGTTACGAGATAACCCATTGGCCCAAGCCATGACAGGGTGCCGTGTATCATCCAACAATTGAAGGCGACATTAGCACGACGTGTCTTCTTAGAGCAACAACATATAGAAATGCTGCTGCATTGTCGATCAAGATATAAACTTCGGCCTAAAATAGTCAACCGTTCACTTGTTACATGCATGTTTTGTGCACTCCGGTACAACCACACCAAACCACAGTACGGCTGTTGTCAGTTAATAGGTTGTTTAGCATGAGCTCATGCTAAAACATACCTGCTAGATGCTATAATTATTAAATATTGAAGCTAATTTTTTTACCGTTAATAGAGAAGATTGTGATCGAATATATAACCTGGCAAAATTTCTGTTTTACAGATTTATAAACTCTGAAATCTTTCATAAATATCGCCAGAAAAAAATATTTATGAAATAATTATTCTCTAAAGAGACATTTTAAGTTTGCTTTACTTTAATTGAACATTATGTAAATAATTGTGGTAGACAGTGAAACTCAAATGCACACACATTGTGTAAAACAGATATCAAGGGAAAAAACTCTTACTTGTGACCAATATTAAAGATAACTGCAGAATTTATTAACCGAATTTTCAATGTCCGGAGTACCCTCTTATTAAAATCTTCTTTTATTTCTTTTACACTGACTGAAGATAAGGATTCTCTGTCCAGGGCGACAAATTTTATATGTCCGTCGTCCTTAAGCTACGTGTATTCGTCGACAGTCTATGTTGTCATTGTTGTTGTCGGGAGTGAAGACGTGAAGCGCTCGACCACTTCGCTCAAAAGCGTTTCATCAGATAAATGGATGGTTAAATGAACTGGTTGATGAGGAAACAACTGATCCATTAACTAAAACCACGATGGCTTTGGTACGCGATCGTCAAAAGTGCCGGAGTTAAAACTTTACTGCCACGTGCTTGACACGAGGGAATCCCCGCTAGAAAAGGACCATGCCTCGTTTTGAAATACGGCTTTCCCCAAGAATGTGAACCAAGATGGCGGCTCTTGAGTCGCCTTCGCGCTGACTCGCGCTGTGACGGTTCATTCGTTTTACTTAGAGTTGCTTACTTATTTCTTTTACGACCAATAATTACTGGAAATTAAAATACATGCGGCATTAATTATCTCTCACTTGTTCAGCTTTAGTACATTTTATTTTCACTCTCTCCCCGTGGCCAGTAAAATTCCCGTCGGACCAGTTTACTTGGCCAAGCAGTGGTCCGACTGGCAAGTGCAGATTTCGATTTTGATGCGAAAATTTCGTGACTGATTTGCAGGCTGGCCATGCTCGCGCGCTGCAGCTGTGTGAACTCCACCCACTGCGCAGTGAATGAACCAATCGTCGCTCAGCTTTGTGGCACTGCGTCACAAGGATGAGACGTGACCACTTCAGCATGTGAATGTAACAGATCACAACAAACAAATGAAGATTATCGTGTGATAATCTCTGATGTTTTGAGGTCTGGACCAATCAGCGCACGGCTATAACGTGGAGCATGTTAGAATATTGCATAATCGTGATGATGTATAAATGTCGCGTGATTTTGAATAGAGTTTAAGCTTCCACAATGCCACTGAAAGAGTTTGCGTTATAGAGTTACGTTAATGAATAATATACGGATATACATCATGTAGTATTAATATGATTAATATGGGGGACATACAAACTGGTCAATATTACCCCATCTCTGTGTTTGATTTATCCTCTCATGAATACACATCGTTAGGGTGTACAGTCCAACAACACCGGCTGAAGTAAAACGTGCTGTGTGAATACTAACACGTTTTCATTCCATTGGAAGAGTGGCGTGCGATACCTCGTCCATTCCATTGTTGGTACTGCATACTGCCGAGTACTCGCGGCGGCAAATAATTTGTATATTGTGAATGACCAAGTCAATATTGGGGCAGGCTAGAATGGGAAGTGAAGTAATTATACTGTTGTGCAGCAGGGGCTTTGTCTGCATGAGGGGTTTTTGTTGAAGGGCTCAGTTGGGGGTTGAATCTTCGGGACAGAGGATGAAAAATCAATCAGTCCTGATCAATTTGATCAATAGATCATTAAAATATTGAAGAAAACATGGATTATCTATATGAGTTTATATTAATTTTGTCAACATAATGTTCTAGTGAGTTTGATCACCCCCTGACTTCATGCTGGGTAATTTTACATGTGATTTCCTGTAATTTTATTGCAGCGCATCAGGGCACACAAAATTTTGAAAACTATGGTGGGCAACCACTAGTAAGAATATAGTTGCCCCCAAAAAATGGTTGCCCGAATATTTCAGTATGTCTACCTTTATCTTCTTGTTTAAGGCGGATTACAAAACATCTCACGTTTGCCATCATTGTAAGCCAGCCATGTATATTCCCGTCTGCATTTCGGTTGAAATTCTCATTTTCCTTTTTTCTCATAGTCCGGCGCCGAATTACTACCAGTACTACGTTCAGTTGCTGCAGTGTGCGACTCTTCTTTAGAGTTAATGGTCGAAGCCTCGGCAGCCGCAGATCTGATCTAAATCTATGCATGCTGACTAGTTCTACAATATTAACTGACAAGACAAGTTGATAAACAAAATGTCCGCAAATCCCGCACTGTAAATTACTCTCCGCGTTGATTGGTTGATAACCTTGGTTGCCACGGGCAATTCCGATGACGGGCTGGGTCGGTTCGGGAATCCACAAACTGGGAAAACCCTGGCCTTCTAAATATGGCGCTGAAACAGCGAAGAATATCTCGACTGGGCCTGGAAAACTTAGAGTTTCGTTCTAAGAATGAATATATCCTGATGAAGTTAGAATAAACCACTAGATCAGGGCATGCATTTACCATAAAACTTTGTTAGACCACCAGGCTGGTAGATTTCATTATACAAAGCTAAAATTCTTGAATTATAACAAGCCAGTTGGGCTGGTTAGCTACATGTAGTTCTAGAATTAAATTCAGCCAGCCAAGTTCTAAATTCACCAGCCACGGGCTACCGGGCTTGTGGGAATTTCGAGCCCTGTACTGTAGATATTTCATTTTAACAGGTATCTGGATCACAATATCTGATTGCCCAGAGACTCTACAATAAATTGTATTGTAGAGTCTCTGGATTGCCCAATGGGCTATGGGCTGCAAATTTTTTTGCCCAACATATTTTTTGGTTGTCCCGGGACGTCGGGCTAGCGGATTTGCACGCCGTGAGTATGGGGTATGTCTATACCGTTCCCCAGGCAATATATTATATAGCTTTATTTTGTGTAACATTGAGTGTGACAATGTCAATACATTTACTCTGTCACTTCCCAATCTGTTCTTTCCAATTTAGTCCCCCCAACAAAAATGACAACTGATTCTAATCATTTAACAATGTTTTCAATAGTTAAAAAGACATTTCTAATAATTCAACATAAATATGTAATAGTAAATTGGTAGTATATTCTGGACACATCCTATTTAGCTTTGAGTCTCGAGGTCTCTCTTTCGAAATGGGACTCCCTATAAAATCCCTCAAATTGAACATGGTGGAGATAGTAATGAGATTCCTTGTTTTCAGTAATACCCTGAAAAATATGGAATTGATGCTGTTTAAAAATTCTAGATAAAAACCTGCCTCTCCCCAAGGGGTTGATTTGCTTGTACTGTTCAGGATTAGGTTTGGAGTATATAGGAGGCTAAATTGTGGACACAAGACCGCGGATGAGCAGGATCGACAACGAATGTGATTTACAAAAATAACCAACCAACTTTTTTGCCTTTCATTCTTATTATGTATTGGCCTATGTATATAGTTGTATATTCCAGTATGTACACGTGCTATGATAAAATTGGTATTATAAATGACACCAAAAATCCAGTGCAAATAAACGTGATAAGGATATCGTCTTCATTGTGTTCAGTATATAGGCATGCATGATACCAATCTGTTGTCCATGCACACATGGAATCCGCCCATACTGTTTGCCCCATGCAGTAGCATCCCGTGATGGTCGATTAGTGTCGAGGGATAATGCAATATGTATGCGAGCCTGCGTCGTCGGGGTGATGTGAGCTAGGGCGTGTCCCGTACAACAATTTCCACCTCCAAGACTACATCAACTGAGCATGACAAAGATTATCACAGACACTATGCCTAACTCTAGATAACGATGTAGATTATTAGACTAATTAGTGCAGCATCAAAAAGCTTCTGTCATGTAACGAATGCACCCGTGCAGGATGTGACTATATCTACCCACCCATAACCAGACGGGGCCTATTAATAATTGATGGGAATTATTGACCGGACTTTCACGCACAGTGCAGAGCGGTATGATCCACATTGTGGTGCCTCCCGGCAGGAGACCAACAAGAGCGATTCCCAAATACACAGCCTCCGCAGTAGAGTAGCGGCACAAGTGAACATTCGTCAATGCCTCTATACTCTGGATACCCTTGATGACTGGAGGGGTTGAGTGGATAGGTAGAGGTCCGAGCTTGAACAGTTAGATCCGCTCCATTCAGTCAGGCCCGGCCGGCACGTTTAGACACGTCAATAGTGCTAACTGGCTCTTTACATGTAGTTCAGTCGGAGAGTTCTGGTGTTACATGTTCCACTCGAGTCACTCGACTAGTTCTTTGTTGCTCTACTCTTAGACTAAGAGCTGGATGTAATTTCAATTTGCAATTCAGCCTCAGTGAGCATTTCTACGCAGAGACAAAAGCCACACGCTTTCACCGTTGTTCCATTCTGCCAGACAGTGTTGGCATGTTTTTATCCGAATACTGTAACCACTAGTGCCGGAGGCTTTTTTTACGACTTTCCTCGGATCATCATATTAACGTGATTTGTGACCGGTTGTGCTTCAGTTTGTAGATAAGGCGTGAGAAATTCAGAAAAATATCCACTGTGACCACGCTATTCTTATCGTGAGCCTTGAAGGGGCTTGTTTGAGATTCCGTGAGCTCCGTAAAAGTTTCACCTACATGACATGACATGAATGATGGCAGTGTTCGGAAGGGTTCGGTCCTATCAGATGCTGAAGAGAAAAACAAGGTTCCGCTGGGAGAGGCGGAGGAGCTACAGTTAACCATTGATGATGCCGTTCATGTAGTAAATATCTTCCCTTTCTTCTTCTTCTCTTGTACAGTACATGTATGTGAAAGATATTTTCAGATTTCAGCTTCCATCGCTGCTCTTTAATTATTCAGCAATGTGTATATTGAAAAGTTTAATGTACATTTATGTACGTGTATGGAAAAGTTCTCCGGTAATTAATTCACACTTAAACAGCTAATTCCAAAGCAAATGTTTTGTCTAAATTCAGCTCTATAGATGGTCATACCTCTAATATTTCAATCACAGGAAATGAAATTTTATTAGAAACAAGATGTTGAAAAATGGTACAAAATCATGCATTCATTATTTCACTGATTTTAGAGGGCGATCAAATTTATTAGACCAGCTGATTGAATTTTGTCACCAAAATTGGGGGTGATGGAATTTTGATAGAGATTGGATAATTAGAGGGATTACCATATATTTAGCTCTAATTGTTCATAACTCAACAACATGTTAGTAAAATGAAGTGTCCATCTTGTGGTAATCCCTCTAACAATTCAATCCCACTATCACAATTCAATCTCCCCCAATTTTGGGGACACAATTCAATTGACTCACTCTAATAAATTTGATCACCCTCAAAGATCGTTGAAGTGATGAAGAAATAATGGATTATATGCATCATTTTGAACCATTTTGTCAAATTTGATCACCCCCGTATTTCATGGTGGGAAATTTCACTTCCTGGCTATTAACTGCTGGTGATGACTCTCACCGTGGTTGTGTGTAACTGAGTGTGAAATGACTGCTTGGGGACGTCTCCACTCAGACTGGGGGAAATTTTGCCACTCATTACAAGAATGTGAAGGCTAAAATTACACCTAAGCAAACACTTATTCTCTAAAATAGTCTCACCTGAAGAAAGAATCGATATAGAAATGTGCAATAAAATTGTTTTCGCCCATTTCAACCCATAGGTGGGTTACAAGCCCTTAAACTCTTTCCCCTTCCAACTGTTGAAGTTCAAATGCCATTTTGTACATACATTTAGCATATCTGATGTGAATGGAACTTGTTCCAAAACTGTTATTAACCCGATAAATATTGATGTGAAACGTATTCAGTTAAATTCTATGATCTGATAATTGGAAATTATACTGTATTTGAGATAAAGATTTGGACATCAATTCAATTGGTACAGTACTTCCAATAGAGACCTTTGAAATTGCCATATTGATGTTCTTTTCCTCCAGTGTAAGCTAAGATGACCAGAGATTACCGGCTCTGTTATAATATTGCCCCTGGAGGAAGTCAATTTTCTCCCTCTTTGGACTTGGCTATCATGTCTAGATCAGTATGATCAGTGAGCAAATATGGCCAATGCTCCGTCTATTTGCTAAATGGAGTTTCAATTTGATAATATGAGAGGAGTAATTGCGTGTAAGCTAGGACTGGGGAACATGAACAGAGGAGTAATTGCGTGTAAGCTAGGACTGGGGAACATGAACAGAGGAGTAATTGCGTGTAAGCTAGGACTGGGGAACATGAACAGAGGAGTAATTGCCTGTAAGCTAGGACTGGGGAACATGAACAGTGTTTGTACATGTACATGTAGATTACAAAGACAAGATTATAAGAAAGCCAGATATTAAAATTGGAATATGAATTATATACATGTACATGTAAGTGGCCTTGTGGTAGAGTGCTCGCCTCCCAATAGGCAGTTGCCAGGTTCGATAATGGAAATGCATCTTCCTCGCTTGTTGCTCAGCTCGACTGGATTGCCCAGTGTCAGGGTAATGTGACTTGGTCCTCATAAAATCCTATCCTCACTCATCCCGCCATATGTACATGTACTATTTTATGGTCACAGCCACAGGGTTTTCAAATGTGTAACTTATGACATTCCAATGCACTATATGAATGAAAAAAAAAAAAAAAACATTGATGAAAAGCAAGGCCTGGATTTTCTTGAAACTTCGGTATCAAAATACATCAACACAATAAGTTTACAGATTATAGGCAAAGTTTCATGGCTTTCACATGCAAAGAGAGAAATTGGGGCCGATAAATTAGCAAAAAATTGTTGTGGATATGCAGTCTGACTGTAGTCCATGGTCTTGTCACCACATAATGGAAGAAATATGGTACTAGTACCTTTAAGGGATTGAACACATAGATTGGGTTCTTCCACCCAGTGGAGAAGATTATTGGACTAGGAGTATAGGTCAGCTACATGTATAGCTGGCAAAGTCCTATGAAATACAAAAGTCTCCTTCTACTACTCCTCCGTCTTGCTCCTCTTCCTGACATCCGTTATTTAGTTCAACAAATTGACCGATTTCTCTCAAATTCAACCAAGATAACTGGGGGCCGTGTCAAGCAGATGTCGCGTATCAAGAGTGAGGTCAAAGGTCAACGTCGCTGTGGTCTAAAAATCTGCAAATCATCAAAATTTATTTTTGTGTCCGTCTATACATCAGTGGGGACAATACGCCATGTACTGAAATTATGTTGAGGGGAATGTCTGAGTAACTTTAAGAAATGGAGAGTTACGAGAACATTCCGCTACTTAAAACACGCCCACTGACTAAACTCACGGTTTTAACGCTGACACTAGTTAAACTGTCAACACAGTACATGTGTTGCAAGGCGTGGAGTCCTATATGTAACCTGACCCACCAAATTAAAGCTTGCTCTTTCGGCTGTGCCAGTCCAGGGATCTCATATGGGCAATTAAATTGATGTCATGTTACAAGAGGGAGATCATGGGGTAATTTAACTGTATTATATGATCTCATCCCATCATTTAGTTGGCATGGATGTACATTGCATCACAGGATAGAAGTGATATAAAATGTCATCAGGTTTCAGCCCTTTTAGTAGAACACCGCGGAAGACACGTTTAAACCCATACACTGCATGTTCTCTTTGTCAATATTTTGAAATAATCATGTGCCCGCCAGCTGAAAATTCAGTCATATTTCATGTACATGTAGGTCCTGGAATA
The DNA here is from genome assembly GCA_036873755.1 of Hanleya hanleyi. Classification (NCBI taxonomy): domain Eukaryota; kingdom Metazoa; phylum Mollusca; class Polyplacophora; order Lepidopleurida; family Hanleyidae; genus Hanleya; species Hanleya hanleyi. The sequence goes on from JAVTVY010015322.1 coordinate 13,353, forward strand.
TTAACTTGATATTTTAATAAACGGATGATTATAAACATGCAAAGTGAATAACGAAAATAATAATATATTCAACATAATAAATTAATCTTTATTCACTAAACTGTGCTTTTTCTTCCGTTTATTGGTCCATTCATCCCCCGTTTTTGGAGACCACACATTGTGTCATACCACCACGTAACAGATTATATTACCGGCCTACACTATAGCCAATATATCACCCACCGGCCCACGCCTGCGGCAGATATGTCAATCATTGACCCATACCGGCCCACACCATAGCAACCGGGCCGCTCACTAGCCCACAACGGCCTACGGTCACATAGTTACGAACCACACAGGCCTACACAGGCCTACACAGGCCTACGGTATTTCTCCACTATATAAAGCGGCCGAATGGCCTTTCACACACAACCTCTGATGAGATCACATCGATCGAAACCGGTCAGGTTTTTACAGACAGAAGTCAACTCCAGCCTTTGCCGAGTACTGATTTTCTTCACTCCATACCATATATACTTCCTCAATCTGGACGAAGCAAAGGATGGCCGAAGCAGAAGTTCGAACAGCCGAAGAAGCCCTGCTGAGAGGCGAAGATGTCAACCACATCATCACACCAAGCCCCAGCATCATTAGCGGGTTCGGTGGAATGGACTTACAATCAGCGAGCAACACGAGTGCCGCTGCTGAACCGTTCCAATCCGCCGTCAATCTCACTGTGGGTGAGCGTCCCAGCAAAAGACGCCGAGAAGACCCCCATGAAGTCAGCACAGCGAACCACAGTGGAGGCCCACGAATTCCCGACCAAGTTATGGGAACGTATCGCCTTACACGAAACATCCTATGCAAGAAGGAAAGACTAGAAGTCCACCTCTCTTTCCTCAACTATTGCATCGATAAGAGTAGATGCCCCCCATCACTCGTCCTCTGTTAACTGCCACAACTGGGAGCCAACGATACCTCCTTTATGTCAGGATGGAACGACATCCTACATACTGCGTCCATGACTCTAACGGCGCACATGACTTCGTGGACACACAACTTAGAAAGAACAACCGTTCTTTCCAAAGTAGTCACACTGAACTACGCTACAATAGCAATCTCATTGGCAATTGTTGCACCCGCAATGTGATCTATTTACTCACATGCACCAAATGCTCCAAACAATACGTTGGAGAAACCAAGAGAACCTTCCACGAACGTATCCGAGAACATTACAATGACACATGGAATCATAGTTTAAACCCAGCACCACTTCATTTCTGGTCAGCCGGCCACACGACTGACCACATTAGCTTCCACATTATCGAAGTAATGACATCAGACCCAGATCTCGAAGCTAGCACCAAATCACGCCAAGCTCGAGAGCGTTACTGGATCTATCAACTCCACACGAGAGCACCCATCGGCTTGAACGAAAAGGATTAAGCAAACCTTTGATTTTTCTCTCTTTACCGATTATAAACATTTGTAAACTTTTTCAATTCAGGTAAGATAATGACTTCCAACATGCCAAATTCAGGATAAGACAAATAACTCCTGCATGTGGCACACTGTAGTGTCTATATTAATGAAAGAGAATTCTTCATCAAAGCGGCATATTTTAAAAAGAGTGGTAAACAGGGCCCTGAATTGGAAGTTTGGGGATGTTCTTCCTATGAAAGTGAGTGAAACTTATGCTTGGTTTCAGGAAATGGGAGACAACTCCCGTTTCAACTCTCAACTCCAGCTGTTAATATGCCAACCACTCATCCCATCACTAAAGTGGCCTGTGTATCTGCCATGTATATAAATGTTTTACAAGCATATTGTCATAGAGGAATATAAGTCATAGGAATCGCTCATATTACACTACTTCTCATAGCTTAATAATCTTATGTTGTTTATATGCATTATCACAACATTAATCATTGAAAACCATATTTTTGTTAATGGATGTCTTAGTGGGACGCGATGTGTCCGGAACCAAGATTAAGGTCATTAGGTAAGTGGTCAAGGTCACTGACCACCAGCAACAGAAGACTCACAAATTTCCTTTCAATGACGTAGTCCATAGATCCAATTTGGCTAATATTGTTAGACTCGTGAGTGTGAACACACTGAATTTATAGTGATATTCACAAAACAGGATAAATGACTCTTGATATGACCTGACCTATACAGGTACCTGCCAATTTCTCATAACTTGATAATACTATAAACACAACCAGATACATGATATATGCACTTCAATATAAAATACAAATATTTGCTTTACTACATCCTAGAATTTGTATTAATATTCCAAACTCTTGTTTTGACTGAAAGATTGAGGAAGTTTGATATATACTGCTATAAACATGCCTGGGCCACAAGTAGTTCATGTGAGACCTGTACCAGTGCATGATTGACAATTTAATTGAAATTAAATACTTAGTCGTGTAATCGAACAATCTATCATTTGACAACGTTTTTTTTCTGTTCTGGCATGTTTTCCAGATTCTAAACTAAGGCTGACACGTAAACTGATACGTCCTGTGTTGTACAAAGGCAGATGGGCCGTTCATGACTTAGAATGGATTGAATGAAATATTAATTGTTTAGCACCTATACATAGATGTAAATGATAATGGATGGATTCCCCCGCTGCCTAGGGTACGATGTAATTGTGATACACATCTGACATGTTTGAGTCGCGTGTACTGTTCGATGTGCCGCCACCACTGCCGAGCTGGGTGTCATGTGATAATAGTTCCGTTCATCAACATTTCATGACCCATGTTTACCTATCTTCTCAGATTGCACCTCTCACGTTTCTCGACAGAGGCTAATTATTACATTCACACCTGGGCACGAGTTGTTATTCAATTCTTCCCAGATATTTGTTCTCACCATGGCCTTTCTGAAATAACAAAGTATCGAATTGGGAATTGAAATCATGTTCAAGATGTAGTTTGCCCATTGAAGTATATGTAATTTTCATGTGTCATATCAAATGTGTCAATTGTTATTACAATTTACATGAATGTATGTAAATTGTAATAATAATTGACACATTTGATATGACACATGAAAATTACATATGCAAACATATAAGATGATTGAACAAGTTTGTCAAAAACAATGTCATACAATATACATGTTGATACCCTAGAATACAGCAAACTTTCTGTCCAGTTTTGTACACGGATTTGTGGCTGCCCCCAAATATTCAAGTGTCAATATAAACTTTAACAATTGGAATGTTTCCACGAATAAAGAGTGGAAATAACGTTGGTCCTTTGGGATTGGAGTGTTACATATATCAACGACTTGTTAACTGGAAATAGACATTTATTATGAGTGCACGGAGGTCTGTTCAAGTATGAAACTTTTCTAAACATTAATTCTGAAGATCAATTCGAGATCGGAATGTTGAAATTTTCAAAGTGGTGGAGCACGCTTACATGTAAACTCCGGTACAAATTGATGTACTTGTATGTGGCTTTATTCCATGTCTCGAGCATGTTAAAACTTAAAGCAATAAACTGACATTTTTTAACCGATTTTATTCTGGTTCATTGAATTCATCAAATTTGATTGGATATCTGAGACTCGGAAACTTTTTAGTGTATGTATGCACAGTATATTAAAGCAACCGATTAGTTGACCCACCTACATGAATGTCTCATTAAGCATTTATTCAACCATGATCTTGATAGATTATTTAAACAAATCTGTCCAGCATGAAAGCATAAATCGTCATCAAGCCCTATAGCTTCTACACAAGACTCCCAGACTGGTCAGTCACTAATTGTATTATCACTGAGTCTCACCAGACATGCCAGACTTGGATGACCTTTTGTGGCATATTGACCAATCATTATAAATATGAATACCTGCTGGTGGTACATGGTCCTGGATTGTTGTCATTGTTCTCAATACACAAACAAGTACATTTTGATAATTACACATTTCCTTGAAAGTACATGTACACACATGTTCAGGCCCCAGTTTCGTGTTCTTGGAAAAATTTAAATTTCTATTTGTATGTTAATCCCGCGAATATTTCAGTCCCCCTATCAATATTCAATCACCCCCAATTTTGGGGATAAAATTCAATTGGTGGTTCTAATAAATTTGATTACCGTCTAAAATCATTAATGAAGAAATAATGTGTTATGTGCCTGATTTTTGAACCCTTTTTTTCTCAACTTTCTGTTCTAATAAATTTGATCACCCAGTGCATTCTCCTAAAGGGCGGAGTATACTCACTGCAGCCTACAGGCCTTGCATTTCATTGGGGCTGATTAGCCCAGGCCCCGTGAAAGGCCCATAAGTGCTTTTTTTGCGCCGTTCTGTTTTGGAGATTATTCAAATTCACTGACGACTGCCTGAGCTGGAAGCAGCGGGGTCCAGGCCTAGAAAACTATCTAAGGCTGACAGCTACTATGTCATGTATGTAGGATGAGCTACTGTACTGAATGAGTTAAATATCAGCCTGGTAAAAAGAAGTACCGATAATGTGGTTCAATGGAAATCAGTCCCACTCGCAGCAAATCAGCCCTGTTTAGCAACCAATACCAGGCCTATAAAATCAGCCTGACCAGTGAGATTTCTAAACTGCATGCAAGGCCTGGTACTGCATGATGATCTTCATTTCCTAGCCTTGAGCTAAAATTTTGATGTAGTCTCAGTTCCATATTGTTTAGGGTATTGCTGATAGAGAGTCTCATTTTGAAATAGAGAGTCTGAAATAGCCCGAGGCTCACTCCTAAGGCTAAGCTAGCTATCCTGGTACATGATATGTACAGCACAAATGTGTGTTCTCAGAGTCAGAGATAATATCAGATGATTACATGAGATATATCTGAGCTGTCATGTCTAATTTGTGTGCATTCAATTCCCTGCAGACAGAAATGCAAGCATAAGACAAGAATTGGGATATTTGATTATATAACCAGTGTAGCATGCAAGGCGCCAAAACCATGGCCATTGGAATTCAATATATTGGTCCACTTTATCCCCCACGAGACATCCCTTCTGTTTGGAAGGGTAGACAGTTTAAAGTCCTCGTTTACGCTGTAACCTATAGCTTTGCTGAAAACTGCCCATTTGATCTAAGCAGAGAAATGTACATCTAATTCGGTATCGTGTTACGGGAAATTGCATTTACCAGGTGGGTTCAGGAGTCTGGGCCTAAATGAATGAGAATGCTAGAGATGGTAGACATCTTTGACATCATCCCCTTATCAGTGTACACACCATGACGTGGCTGACCTTCTTGAACTGTTCCGCCGTCGTACATTTCCACCTTGTCCGTACTGGTCGTCCTTGGGGGGTTAATGATGATTGCAGGGCAGAAAGACCAGTCATAGATTTACAATCCCTGTGATACATGGCAGTTGAGCGAGTCCGCAGCGCCCCTCGGCGCGCCAAATGTGCCGGGCTGTCCCCCAGGCATACAGTGAATGCCTATACAATTTATTCGTCCATGTAGATTTCTCGGCGAGATATGTATATTTCGCTGGGCAACTGACAGAATAGATTCCAGCAGGACAGCTTATAAAGTTCAGGGCCATTATATCAGTGGTACCTATCGATGGACATTCTACTACGGTTTCATGCTTGGCTGTCAAATGTACATTTCATAGATCGATTGAGCAATGAGTTATCAATGGTGATATGCAAGTCTACATTTATTGAATATAGTATCATTGCTACATGTACCTTGTTATCCACACAGCATATTCATCTACATTTTTCGGGCTAATTTTCCAAATGTAACTTTAAAGAAAAGTCAAAGTGTCGAATTGTGTGATATCCCATTTTCATGTACTTTGCTGGCAGTAATATAATTCAGGGATACAATATGACAGAAGGATTAGATTAGGCCGGCTGTGTTGGTACCTGTGTTTCGGGTCAGCCGCCCGCATTGAATTTACCGATATTACGTGTGTATGGTATAACATGCGCCTTGATTTTTTCTGAACAATGCTGTATATTTCAAACTTCACAAAGGTTATCAGGCAATTTTGTGGGGAATTTACTAACCAAAGATCTAAAACTGTTGTCTTCCGCATCACATTTTCCATAAAACACACGTCGATCTTTATTTCGTCGACTGTAACGCAAATCATGCTTCATCAGGATGGTAAACATGGTAAATATAGGGAACCCAGTTCAGTCACGTAATATTGTGGAGGTATATGGTTCCCGACTCGCACAATGGTGAGGTCACTGTCCCGAGAAATGATATAAAAGTCGGATTCCGTCGACGCGGTGGAAGAGGACCGCGTATGTTTTGGAGAATTAAACAAATTAGTCAGGCAGAGATTCTGTAAACAATTTATTGTCTTCCGATAATATCTTTCAATATTTAGTGCGAGTAAATATAAACATCGAAACTGAAGAAATTAGGGATTTCACAAATGAAAATGGTATTGCTGATCCGGGTGTGTCCTCAGTCGTGGTTTTGCATATACATTCGTTCAGCATTCGTCGGCCGCCATGATGGACATCGGGGTGGAGGCGGAGGAATATATCTGTCTTAAAATTGCCTCAAGCAAACCCAAGGAAACGTATTTGGATTGGAGGGGGGTGGCAGTTAATGAAAACATAACATTCGAACAGTTAGTCCAGCAAATCCAAGTAGCGGGGAATAAAATAACCGGTACCCAGCTCAAACAAAAATGTCAAAATCAAATACAATTTTTTTTTTGCTGCCGTGTTTTTTTATTTCGTGTTGATTTTATGATTTGTGTTGTGTTGACCTCCCTCCCTCATTGAATTTTCATCAGCAGCTGACCTGAAACATAGGTTCAAACACAGTCGGCCTTAAGCCACACTACAATTATATGACCGTAGATTTCATCAACAGATTGATGTTGTGTTTTGTTGGTTGCCTAGCCACCTTGGCATCAATGGAAATACTGAAGCTAATGAAATCATGTACATATATATGTGTGTATAAGACGCCTACAGTAAAACCCTCTGATAATTCAATCCCCCTATCAAACTTCAATCACCCTCGATTTTGAGGTCAAAATTCAATCAGTGGTTCTAATAAAGTTGATCACCCTCTAAAATCATTGAAATAATGAAGAAATAATGCATTATATGCATGATTCTGAACCATTTTGTCAGTTTGTGGTTCTATTAAATTTGATCTCCCCCAGAATATGGTGGGAAATTTCACTTCCTGTTATCAAATTATTTTAGGGATTACTATGCTGGGATGAAGATTGTTGAATTCATGCTTCAGCCTTCAGGCAATATCTTTGAGTTCCCTAAATTTTCATCCTCCAAAGACTAATTTCACCCAAGACATGTAAGAAGGCATTGATGCAATTTCCAATCGCATAGTTGGATGAAGCAAAGATGGAAAATATACAGCACCAGAGAGCAGAGAGCTAATGTCATAACGTAAATGCATTGTAACAGAGCCTCATGCTGGAGTTTAATGCCTAAATCCTTTGAAAGTATCCATCGATCCCCCAAGTCTGTCAATTGGTGACTCCATTCGTCTATTCAGAACACAATGTGCATTATTTCATAACATGCTTAACTGATGCAGGCATGTCCTTCCAGTGTATGCATGGGGGAGATATAGAAGTGAGCCGACACCGCAATATAATTCCTGCTATCGGTATTGGTATTGAGCCAGACTGGATTACTCCCTTCGAACTCAATTCATCAACAATCCGTGATATTATTCTATCTTGGAGTGCGACTCAGCCTTTGTTCTGCACTGCCATTACCCGAGGATTGTGTGCCTCTATAATCTAATAGGCTTGCCTTATTGTAAGATGATGCTATTCTCAGATGATTGAAGACAAACAAAATTGTGACATAGCGAAAATCTGTATTCTGAGATCTACATCTATGTGCAGCTCTCTTTAGGCAAGGATATAGCATGTTTTTCCTCTCTCTTATACCCGTGTAACTGTTTGTTCCAAAATAAAAGTAATTTACTTTGATCAATGAGTTTTTTTTAAAGAGGGAAAATACATCGACCCCTCAAGATTCGGCAGATATGTGTAATTTGCAATCTGTTTGTACACGCCCAGAGACTTCATTGAAAATGTCTTTGCCTTAGATCAAATTGAAGAATGTTTGAGAAAGAAATGGCGGACGAAGAAATATGCTGGATTCTGTGTAGATCACATCAATATACAGTCGAGAAACCTTCATTTATCATGTAGAGAATCAATTACAATGTAAGCAGTCTCGAAACGGGATCATCGAGAAGGATTGGTAATGTCGAGAGATTTAAGACTATCTAGCATTATTGGTCTGTGCACAAAGCTTTTTCAGGATGCCTCCCATTGATGAATGTATTTGCAGTTTCCGTGTACATGTATTGCACCGAGCTTAAAGACCACTTTTCTGGAAAGCTGCCAGTTTCTTGATTGCTCTGGTGGCGTCAAAATTTATCTGCACATGTATATATTTGAAACATTGTAAAACCAAAGTGAATATTTGTATCCCACCACAACATGGCTCGTTTTTTTGTGTCCGTGGATGACCGTTAAAATTCTTCGCAAGTGATAACTTCCAAACGCTTTGTCAGATTCCTCCGAAATGGCATATGCATTCCTTGTGACAAAATGTCATGGTATTGCGTTTCAGCAAAATCTGCCTGAAGGTGGTGCCACTGGGTCTATCTTCTATTCATGTCCGTTGCAAGCGATAACTTCCGAACGCTTTATCGGATTCCTACGAAATTTGGCATTTGAATTCCTTGTGACAAGACGTCAATTGGTATTGTGTTTCAGCAAGATCTGCTTGAAGCTGGCGCCACTGGGATTCGTTCCATCCTTCTGTGGATATTTATGCGAATTCTCCAGTCAATAACATTAGAATGCGTCGTCTGATTCCTCCGAAATTCGGCATATGCCTTCCTTGCGACAAGATGTTGATTGGTATTGCCTTTCAGCAAGACCCCCCACTAGGGGTCATGCTGTTCTTCCATGCTGCAAGTGATAACTTTGAAACACTTTATCTGATTCCTCCGAAATACCCTACCTTTCCGTGTAATAACTTAAGCGCTTATCGGATTCTTCTCAAATTTGGTATGCATACACCATGCCATATGAGATGTCGCTCGGAATTGAGTTTCCCCCACTTGCACGTTCAGGTGGCATCACCTGGTTGCAACTCTAAACTTGGTTCCCGGACAATAAGAACTGCTCTTCGGATCCTTCCCAAATTTGGTATGCATATACCTTGCCAGGAAATGTTGCTTGGGATTGCATTTCACCCACTTATGCTTATAGGTGGCACCACCTAGTGGCTAAATCTGAAGTTTGTTTCCGGTGAATAACTTGAGAACTGCTCAGAATATTTCAGTCCCCCTATCAATATTCAATCGCCCCCGATTTTGGGGACAAAATTCAATTGGTGGTTCTAATAAATTTGATCACCGTCTAAAATCATTGAAATAATGAGGAAATAATGTGTTATGTGCATGATTTTTGAACCCATTTTTTCTCAATTTTCTGTTCTAATAAATTTGATCACCCAGTGCATTCTCCTAAAGGGCGGAGTATACTCACTGCAGCCTACAGACCTTGCATTTCATTGGGGCTGATTAGCCCAGGCCCCGTGGAAGGCCCATAAGTGCTTTTTTGCGCCGTTCTGTTTTGGAGATTATTCAACTGCACTGACTGCCTGAGCTGGAAGCAGCGGGGTCCAGGCCTAGAAAACTATCTAAGGCTGACAGCTACATGTACTAATGTACATGTAGGATATGAGCTACTGTACTGAATGAGTTAAATATCAGCCTTGTAAAAAGAAGTACCGATAATGTGGTTCAATGGAAATCAGTCCCACTGGCAGCAAATCAGCCCTGTTTAGCAACCAATACCAGGCCTATTAAATCAGCCTGACCAGTGAGATTTCTAAACTGCATGCAAGGCCTGGTACTGCATGATGATCTTCATTTCCTAGTCTTGAGCCAAAAGTTTGATGTAGTCTCAGTTCCATATTGTCATGATTGTTTAGGGTATTGCTGAAAACAGGGAGTTGCATTCCTAATTCCATTAAATTTTAACCTTAACATAGAGAGTCTCATTTTGAAATACCCCGAGGCCCACTCCTAAGGCTAAGCTAGCTATCCTGGTACATGATATGTACAGCACAAATGTGTGTTCTCAGAGTCCGAGATAATATCAGATGATTACATTGAGATATATCTGAGCTGTCATGTCTAATTTGTGTTCATTCAATTACCTGCAGACAGAAATGCAAGCATAAGACAAGAATTGGGATATTTGATTATATAACCAGTGTAGCATGGAAGGCGCCAAAACCATGGCCATTGGAATTCAATATATTGGTCCAGTTTATCCCCCACGAGACATCCCTTCTGTTTGGAAGGGTAGACAGTTTAAAGTCCTCGTTTACGCTGTAACCTATAGCTTTGCTGAAAACTGTCCATTTGATCTAAGCAGAGAAATGTACATCTAATTCGGTATCGTGTTACGGGAAATTGCATTTACCGGGTAGGTTCAGGAGTCTGGGCCTAAATGAATGAGAATGCTAGAGATGGTAGACATCTTTGACATCATCCCCTTATCAGTGTACACACCATGACGTGGCTGACCTTCTTGAACTGTTCCGCCGTCGTACATTTCCACCTTGTCTGTACTTGTCGTCCTTGGGGGGTTAATGATGATTGCAGGGCAGAAAGACCAGTCATAGATTTACAATCCCTGTGATACATGGCAGTTGAGGGAGTCCGCAGCGCCCCTCGGCGCGCCAAATGTGCCGGGCTGTCCCCCAGGCATACAGTGAATGCCTATACAATTTATTCGTCCATGTAGATTTCTCGGTGAGATATGTATATTTCGCTGGGCAACTGACAGAATAGATTCCAGCAGGACAGCTTATAAAGTTCAGGGCCATTATATCAGTGGTACCTATTGATGGACATTCTACTACGGTTTCATGCTTGGCTGTCAAATGTACATTTCATAGATCGATTGAGCAATGAGTTATCAATGGTGATATGCAAGTCTACATTTATTGAATATAGTATCATTGCTATATGTACATTTTTATCCACACAGCATGTTCATCTACATGTTTCGGGCTAATTTTCCAAATGTAGCTTTAAAGAAAAGTCAAAGTGTCGAATTGTGATATCCCATTTTCATGCTGGCAGTAATATAATTCAGTGTTACAATATGACAGAAGGATTAGATTAAGCCACACTACAATTATATGACCGTAGATTTCATTAACAGATTGATGTTGTGTTTTGTTGGTTGCCTAGCCACCTTGGCATCAATGGAAATACTGAAGCTAATGAAATGATCATGTACATGTACATCTATATGTGTGTATAAGATGCCTATTGTAAAACCCTCTGATAATTCAATCCCCCTATCAAACTTCAATCACCCTCGATTTTGGGGTCAAAATTCAATCAGTGGTTCTAATAAAGTTGATCACCCTCTAAAATCATTGAAATAACAAAGAAATAATGGATTATATGCATGATTTTGAACCATTTTGTCAGTTTGTGGTTCTATTAAATTTTATCTCCCCCAGAATATGATGGGAAATTTCACTTCCTGTAATCAAATTATTGTAGGGATTACTATGGATGATGGGGAAACTTTGCTGTGATGAAGATTGTTGAATTCATGCTTCAGCCTTCAGGCAATATCTTTGAGTTGTGATCATCCTCTAAAGACTAATTTCACCCAAGACATGTAAGAAGACATTGATGCAATTTCCAATCGCATAGTTGGATGAAGCAAAGATGGAAAATGTACAGCACCAGAGAGCAGAGAGCTAATGTCATAACGTAAATGCATCGTAACAGAGCCTCATGGTGGAGTTTAATGCCTAAATCCTTTGAAAGTATCCATCGATCCCCCAAGTCTGTCAATTGGTGACTTCATTCGTCTATTCAGAACACAATGTGCATTATTTCATAACATGCTTAACTGATGCAGGCATGTCCTTCCAGTGTATGCATGGGGGAGATATAGAAGTGAGCCGACACCGCAATATAATTCCTGCTGTCGGTATCGGTATTGAGCCAGCCTGGATTACTCCCTTCGAACTCAATTCATCAACAATCCGTGATATTATCCTATCTTGGAGGACGACTCAGCCTTTGTTCTGCACTGCCATTATCCGAGGATTGTCCGGCGGCTACGTGGGCTAATGTGTGCCTCTATAATCTAATAGGCTTGCCTTATTGTAAGATGATGCTATTCTCAGATGATTTAAGACAAACAAAATTGTGACATAGCGAAAATCTGAATTCTGAGATCTACATCTATGTGCAGCTCTCTTTAGGGAAGGATATAGCATGTTTTTCCTCTCTCTTATACCCGTGTAACTGTTTGTTCCAAAATAAAAGTAATTTACTTTGATCAATGAGTTTTTTTTAAACAGAAAAAATACATCGATCCCTCAAGATTCGGCAGATATGTGTAATTTGCAATCTGTTTGTACACGCCCAGAGACTTCATTGAAAATGTCTTTGCCTTAGATCAAATTGAAGAATGTTTGAGAAAGAAATGGCGGACGAAGAAATATGCTGGATTCTGTGTAGATCACATCAATATACAGTCGAGAAACCTTCATTTATCATGTAGAGAATCAATTACAATGTAAGCAGTCTCGAAACGGGATCATCGAGAAGGATTGGTAATGTCGAGAGATTTAAGACTATCTAGCATTATTGGTCTGTGCACATAGCTTTTTCAGGATGCCTCCCATTGATGAATGTATTTGCAGTTTCCGTGTATTGCACCGAGCTTAAAGACCACTTTTCTGGAAAGCTGCCAGTTTCTTGATTGCTCTGGTGGCGTCAAAATTTATCTGCACATGCATGTATATATTTGAAACATTGTAAAACCAAGTGAATATTTGTATCCCACCACAACATGGCTCGTTTTTTTGTGTCCGTGGATGACCGTTAAAATTCTTCGCAAGTGATAACTTCCAAACGCTTTGTCAGATTCCTCCGAAATGGCATATGCATTCCTTGTGACAAAATGTCATGGTATTGCGTTTCAGCAAGATCTGCCTAAAGGTGGTGCCACTGGATCTTGTTCGAATCTTCTATTCATGTCCGTTGCAAGCGATAACTTCCGAACGCTTTATCGGATTCCTACGAAATTTGGCATTTGAATTCCTTGTGACAAGACGTCAATTGGTATTGTGTTTCAGCAAGATCTGCTTGAAGCTGGCGCCACTGGGATTCGTTCCATCCTTCTGTGGATATTTATGCGAATTCTCCAGTCAATAACATTAGAATGCGTCGTCTGATTCCTCCGAAATTCGGCATATGCCTTCCTTGCGACAAGATGTTGATTGGTATTGCCTTTCAGCAAGACCCCCCACTAGGGGTCATGCTGTTCTTCCATGCTGCAAGTGATAACTTTGAAACACTTTATCTGATTCCTCCGAAATACCCTACCTTTCCGTGTAATAACTTAAGCGCTTATCGGATTCTTCTCAAATTTGGTATGCATACACCATGCCATATGAGATGTCGCTCGGAATTGAGTTTCCCCCACTTGCACGTTCAGGTGGCATCACCTGGTTGCAACTCTAAACTTGGTTCCCGGACAATAAGAACTGCTCTTCGGATCCTTCCCAAATTTGGTATGCATATACCTTGCCAGGAAATGTTGCTTGGGATTGCATTTCACCCACTTATGCTTATAGGTGGCACCACCTAGTGGCTAAATCTGAAGTTTGTTTCCGGTGAATAACTTGAGAACTGCTCAGAATATTTCAGTCCCCCTATCAATATTCAATCGCCCCCGATTTTGGGGACAAAATTCAATTGGTGGTTCTAATAAATTTGATCACCGTCTAAAATCATTGAAATAATGAGGAAATAATGTGTTATGTGCATGATTTTTGAACCCATTTTTTCTCAATTTTCTGTTCTAATAAATTTGATCACCCAGTGCATTCTCCTAAAGGGCGGAGTATACTCACTGCAGCCTACAGACCTTGCATTTCATTGGGGCTGATTAGCCCAGGCCCCGTGGAAGGCCCATAAGTGCTTTTTTGCGCCGTTCTGTTTTGGAGATTATTCAACTGCACTGACTGCCTGAGCTGGAAGCAGCGGGGTCCAGGCCTAGAAAACTATCTAAGGCTGACAGCTACTATGTACATGTATGATGAGCTACTGTATTGAATGAGTTAAATATCAGCCTTGTAAAAAGAAGTACCGATAATGTGGTTCAATGGAAATCAGTCCCACTGGCAGCAAATCAGCCCTGTTTAGCAACCAATACCAGGCCTATTAAATCAGCCTGACCAGTGAGATTTCTAAACTGCAAGGCCTGGTACTGCATGATGATCTTCATTTCCTAGTCTTGAGCTAAAAGTTTGATGTAGTCTCAGTTCCATATTGTCATGATTGTTTAGGGTATTGCTGAAAACAGGGAGTTGCATTCCTAATTCCATTAAATTTTAACCTTAACATAGAGAGTCTCATTTTGAAATACCCCGAGGCCCACTCCTAAGGCTAAGCTAGCTATCCTGGTACATGATATGTACAGCACAAATGTGTGTTCTCAGAGTCCGAGATAATATCAGATGATTACATTGAGATATATCTGAGCTGTCATGTCTAATTTGTGTTCATTCAATTACCTGCAGACAGAAATGCAAGCATAAGACAAGAATTGGGATATTTGATTATATAACCAGTGTAGCATGGAAGGCGCCAAAACCATGGCCATTGGAATTCAATATATTGGTCCAGTTTATCCCCCACGAGACATCCCTTCTGTTTGGAAGGGTAGACAGTTTAAAGTCCTCGTTTACGCTGTAACCTATAGCTTTGCTGAAAACTGTCCATTTGATCTAAGCAGAGAAATGTACATCTAATTCGGTATCGTGTTACGGGAAATTGCATTTACCGGGTAGGTTCAGGAGTCTGGGCCTAAATGAATGAGAATGCTAGAGATGGCAGACATCTTTGACATCATCCCCTTATCAGTGTACACACCATGACGTGGCTGACCTTCTTGAACTGTTCCGCCGTCGTACATTTCCACCTTGTCCGTACTGGTCGTCCTTGGGGGGTTAATGATGATTGCAGGGCAGAAAGACCAGTCATAGATTTACAATCCCTGTGATACATGGCAGTTGAGCGAGTCCGCAGCGCCCCTCGGCGCGCCAAATGTGCCGGGCTGTCCCCCAGGCATACAGTGAATGCCTATACAATTTATTCGTCCATGTAGATTTCTCGGCGAGATATGTATATTTCGCTGGGCAACTGACAGAATAGATTCCAGCAGGACAGCTTATAAAGTTCAGGGCCATTATATCAGTGGTACCTATTGATGGACATTCTACTACGGTTTCATGCTTGGCTGTCAAATGTACATTTCATAGATCGATTGAGCAATGAGTTATCAATGGTGATATGCAAGTCTACATTTATTGAATATAGTATCATTGCTACATGTACCTTGTTATCCACACAGCATGTTCATCTACATTTTTCGGGCTAATTTTCGAAATGAAAAGTCAAAGTGTCGAATTGTGATATCCCATTTTCATGTACTTTGCTGGCAGTAATATAATTCAGGGATACAATATGACAGAAGGATTGGATTAAGCGACACTACAATTATATGACCATAGATTTCATCAACAGATTGATTTGTGTTTTGCTGGTTGCCTAGCCACCTTGGCATCAATGGAAATGCTGAAGCTAATGAAATCATGTACATGTACATATATATGTGTGTGTATAAGATGCCCACAGTAAAACCCTCTGATAATTCAATCCCCCTATCAAACTTCAATCACCCTCGATTTTGGGGTCAAAATTCAATCAGTGGTTCTAATAAAGTTGATCACCCTGTGAAATAATGAAGAAATAATGGATTATATGCATGATTCTGAACCATTTTGTCAGTTTGTGGTTCTATTAAATTTGATCTCCCCCAGAATATGGTGGGAAATTTCACTTCCTGTAATCAAATTATTTTAGGGATTACTATACTGGGATGAAGATTGTTGAATTCATGCTTCAGCCTTCAGGCAATATCTTTGAGTTGTGATCATCCTCTAAAGACTAATTTCACCCAAGAATTGTAAGAAGACATTGATGCAATTTCCAATCGCATAGTTGGATGAAGCAAAGATAGAAAATGTACAGCACCAGAGAGCAGAGAGCTAATGTCATAACGTAAATGCATCGTAACAGAGCCTCATGCTGGAGTTTAATGCCTAAATCCTTTGAAAGTATCCATCGATCCCCCAAGTCTGTCAATTGGTGACTTCATTCGTCTATTCAGAATACAATACGCATTATTTCATAACATGCTTAACTGATGCAGGCATGTCCTTCCAGTGTATGCATGGGGGAGATATAGAAGTGAGCCGACACCGCAATATAATTCCTGCTGTCGGTGTCGGTATCGAACCAGACTGGATTACTCCCTTCGAACTCAATTCATCAACAATCCGTGATATTATCCTATCTTGGAGGACGACTCAGCCTTTGTTCTGCGCTGCCATTACCCGAGGATTGTCCGGCGGCTACGTGGGCTAATGTGTGCTTCTATAATCTAATAGGCTTGCCTCATTGTAAGATGATGCTATTATTCTCAGACCATTTAAGACAAACAAAATTGTGACATAGCGAAAATCTGAATTCTGAGATCTACATCTATGTGCAGCTCTCTTTAGGGAAGGATATAGCATGTTTTTCCTCTCTCTTATACCCGTGTAACTGTTTGTTCCAAAATAAAAGTAATTTGCTTTGATCAATGAGGTTTTTTTTTAAAAGAGGAAAAATACATCGATCCCTCAAGATTCGGCAGATATGTGTAATTTGCAATCTGTTTGTACACGCCCAGAGACTCCATTGAAAATTATGTCTTTGCCTTAGATCAAATTGAAGAATGTTTGAGAAAGAAATGGCGAACGAAGAAATATGCTGGTTTCCGTGTAGATCACATCAATATACAGACGAGAAACCTTCATTTATCATGTAGAGAATCAATTACAATGTAAGCAGTCTCAAAACGGGATCATTGAGAAGGATTGGGAACGTCGAGAGATTTAAGACTATCTAGCATTATTGGTCTGTGCACAAAGCTTTTTCAGGATGCCTCCCGTTGATGAATGTATTTGCAGTTTCCGTGTATTGCACCGAGCTTAAAGACCACTTTTCTGGAAAGCTGCCAGTTTCTTGATTGCTGTAGTGGCTTCAAAATTTATCCGCACATGTATATATTTGAAACATTGTAAAACCAAAGTGAGTATTTGCCCCCCGCCGCAACGTGGCTGGTTCTTTGTGTCCGTGAAAGACCGTTAAAATTCTTCGCAAGTGATAACTTCTAAACGCTTTGTCAGATTCCTCCGAAATGGCATATGCATTCCTTGTGACAAAATGTCAGTTGGTATTGTGTTTCAGCAAGATCTGCCTAAAGGTGGTTCCACTGGGTCTTGTTCAAACTTCTATTCATGTCCGTTGCAAGCGATAACTTCCGAACGCTTTATCACATTCCTACGAAATTTGGCATTTGAATTCCTTGTGACAAGATGTCGATTGGTATTGTGTTTCAGCAAGATCTGGCTGGAGGTGGCGCCACAAGGATTTGTTCCATCCTTCTGTGGATATTTGTGCGAATTCTCCAGGCAATAACTTTGGAACGTGTCGCCCGATTCCTCCGAAATTTGGCATATGCATTCCTTGCGACAAGATGTTGATTGATATTGCCGTTCAGCAAGATCCGCCACTATAGGGTTCATGCTGTTCTTCCATGCTGCAAGCGATAACTTTGAAACACTTTATCTGAATCCTCCGAAATACTCTACCTTTCCATGTAATAACTTGCGAAGCGTTTATCGGATTCTTCTCAAATTAGGTATGCATACACCATGCCATATGAGATGTGGCTCGAAATTGAGTTTCACCCACTTGCACGTTCAGGTGGCACCACCTGGTTGCAACTTCTAAACTTGGTTCCCAGGCAAAAAGAACTGCTCATCGGATCCTTTCCAAATTTGGTATGCATATACCTTGCCATGAGATGTTGCTTGGGACTGCGTTTCACCCACTTATGTGTACAGGTGGCACCACCTGGTGGAGAAATCTGAAATTTGTTTCCGGTGAATAACTTGAGAAGTGCTCATTGGATTCTTCTCAAATTTGACATGCATCCCAGGAGATGTTGCTTGGGATTGCCTTTCGCTCACTTGCACTTACAGGTGCCGCCACCTGGTGGCAAATTTTTCAATTTTGTTTCCGGGTAATAACTTGAGAACTGCTCCTCAGATTCTTCTCAAATTTTGTATGAATATGCCATGACATAACATGTCGCTTGAGATTGCGTTTTACCCACTTGCACCTACAGGTGGCGCCACCTTGTGTCAAAATATAAATTTGGTTTCCGGGCAATAACTTGAGAACCCTCTGATTTTTCTCAAATTTGTATGCAGATACCATGCCATGAGATGTCCCCTGGGATTGTATTTCGCCTACTTCTGCCTACAGGTGAGGCCACTGATATGCCATAAGATGTCACTTGTGATTGTGTCTACAGGTGGCACCACCTGGTGGCAAAAATCTAAATTTAGTTCCTGGGCAATAACTTGAGGAGCCTCCTTGGATTCTTCTCAAATTTGGTATTCAGATACCAAACCATGAGATGTCCCCGAAAACAAGTTGAATTCTAGAGTCATTTTGCTGCTTTGCTGGAGCATTTTCAGAGGTTTCTTTCAGATACTTATTGAACCACTTTTATATTTATAAACACGTCTTGAGAGAAACATTTGTTAACAGACAAATTATCGATGAATAATCAGCATAATATTGTAGCTGGAGCATCAAATAGTGATGCATAGTCAGGGGCTTTTTTAGACACTTTTTCATCGGGGTAACCCCGATGAAAAACTATTGCAAATTGACTTTTTTGGAAAATTTTGAAATTGAGTTTTGACACAAAAAATTGAGTTTTTTCAATCACGGCGCGTGAAAAAAATTGAGTTATACTGAATAAAAATTGAGTTTTTCAAGAGATAAGTCGAGCTACCAAATAAAAATGTTGAGAGTGTAATGACAAAATTTCGAGCAAAATCGTCTTGTTGTTAATTTTTAAGAAACAGTCTTGAGTGAAACAACATCGAAGTCGGCGGTCACAATAGCTATAACTCACATATACATACCGCCATGCCTGTTGATTTATAACTTCTTGATTATCCATAAAATGCGTCCTTGTCGTCTCTATTTGAAAATTTATTTATTAAACGATATAAAATCGACCGTAAATTTGACATTTCCATCACCTTCCAACCGCAAAATGGCGGTCGATATATGGGCGGGGGTCTGGTTATCCAATGACCGACTTCGTTTCTTGAAGCTGGCCAATCAAAATATCTCTTTTTGAGGCACTACGGTACGGATCGAATGCAGAACACGTGTTTGGGTCTTCTTTTTCCGTTGTTTGACAGTCGACATGCGACCATAAGTACCAATAAATATACATTTTACTTTAAATATTGTTCAGAAAGGACGACGTGTAGACCAATATAAGCGGTCGTAATTCATAAAGTTGGCCTATTTGTTCCTGTCGATCCTCAATGACGAGTATATATCCCTGGCAAGTGTTCGCGATCAGTCCAGCATTTTCGTTTTTTGACAGCTCGTTTTCGGCCTTTAGTACCCACACGGATCTGAAGATCTCTCGAGACTAAACACTTGTTCTTTATATACCATTTAACTTGTTTTCAGTTAAACGTGTGTCCAACACAACAGTTGTGACGATCATAAAAACGGGCAATTCCGCGATCCCAACGTTTGCTGGTGTTGTTGTTGTTATACGTAGACTAGTTGGACGGGAAGTTTATAGTCATAAGCTTGTTCTGATTTTATGCCAAATAGAAAGATTGTTTGTTTGTTCACAGAATAAGGTTCCATGAATATTATTCGAAGAATAGGCCATGCAAGGCAAACATCCTAAATCATTGAGAACTGGAAGTCAGTCAGAACATGGTGGTGTTCTGAGTCTATCTCAAAACCTGGAGAGGTGGAAAGACCCTACCGCTTCCTACGCCTATGAAGTAGCAGTTGCTAAAAAATATCACTGCCATTTTGGCGGGGAACCTATCATCCTCTGGCTGCTTGTTCACTCTTGAGGCAGTCATTGGACCAACTTGCAGAATTATAATCTCTATAAGTGATTATATCAAAATTTTCTCTCTTCACAAAAGAATGATATTCTGACCAGTAGTGAGGTCACACAGTGTATTGAGCTGTTATTTCATTCATTACAGACCATTACTATGATTAACAACCTTCATGCCTTCAAGTTCATGTGGAAGATTCATAAAACGTACATACACAGGAGAAAATAACCTAGATACATGTATTATGTATCGGCTTATATCATTGAATCCAAGAGTTTTCCGTCAATTTGTATATTTTTCGTGGAAAGCTAAAACATTAAGGTTGATTAAGGAGGTAACACTTAAAGTTGTAAGCAGCCTCAAAATTGGGAAAAATTATCAACTCTCGACTACGCTGTTTTCAGCATCAAAGCACGAACAGTGAGGTCATTGGAAACAGTATAGGCAAGGATAACAGTCAGAGAAAGTTGAAAATTTCCCTCCGCTTCGACGAACTTCAGTCTCGCTATAGCATGTAAAAGCACAGCATCTGGAATAGCGATGACGTCAGTTATACGACACTCGTCCAGCAAGCAGTGCTGATGGCCACTTTCAGTTGTGACGTTGCCATGTTGACAAACAAACCACACAGTGCGCTTCGTTGTGACTGTCAAATAAAATAAACGGCATGCCATGCCATTTATTTTTGATGATCATTTTCTCTCGTTTTTCATGAACGCTAGACACAAGTTGAGATTAATGTGGTCAAATATACTTCATTCTGCATGTTGTAACAAATATGTCACTCTCACGGAGTTTCAGAAAACTTGATGGCTGTCTTGATTTTGAGGCTGATTGCATCTTTAAGGCCACACTCGTTTTTACCCCTCGGCCAACTTTGGCCTAGGGGTATTGTCGTCATCATGTATGGCTGTCCGTACGTCCGTACGTCTGTACGTCCGTACGTCCGTCCGTCCGTTACCGCGATATCTACAGAACCGTTTCATGCATGGCAACCAAACTTGTTACATCTATTTATCTTCATGTAAATCAGAAGCCTATCGAAAATGAGTCATCTCGGACAATATTTTGCAGAGTTATGCCCCTTTCTACAAATAAAAATCCATTTATGATTTGTTATTGTGATAATTTCAGAACCGTTCCATATACAACATCCTAACCTGATACAGTTGTTTCTCTTGACCTGAACTAGATGCCTATCGAAAATGAGTCGTGTCAGAAAGTATTTTGCAGAGTTATGCCCCTTGTCTAATAAAATCCACTAATTCCTATGTTAAGTTTGCATATAATTTCTATATCATGTTTGTATACTATCACATTTATTTATTGATTGGATGACTGATTTATTGATTTATTCTCTTACACAATGCGAAGAATGCCTGCAAATCTGTTTTGAAAATGACACTAGATGCCTATCGAAAATGAGTCGTGTCAGAAAGTATTTTGCAGAGTTATGCCCCTTGTCTAACAAAATCCACTAATTCCTATGTTAAGTTTGCATATTATTTCTATATCATGTTCGTATACTATCACATTTATTTATTGATTGGATGACTGATTTATTGATTTATTCTCTTAGACAATGCGAAGAATGCTTGCAAATCTGTTTTGAAAATGACATACATGTGCCATTTAGTATACATGTACTGTATTTATCTAGCCATGTGTACTGTTGTTTTGGTGAGACATCGATACAGCTCTTTCAGTTTATTCCAGAAACAAATAATTTAAGGGGAGGAAAACTTCTTTTTTTTTTCAAAGAAAGTACACTTACAATACCAGGGGTAAATATTTCTTCCTACAAGCCAATCAATTGGTAGAGACACCCTTACATTATAATAGCTGGGGTTCAGAGCCAAGGGGTTTCGATAGCGCAGCTTCATGTTTGAAGAGCTGCAATCGTTTTTGTTTACTGTGCAAATTAACATTGTATAACGTTATAAATCGAGTACTTTTCTGATGGAATGTTGATGTTACATTTATGGTAAAATCCAATCTTATGAGGGAAACGGTGCCATGTTTGCATTAGAAGATCACGCTTTGTTCCCTCTGGTCAACTTTTTGTGACATTTCCTTCCGCAAACATTTTGTGGTCAAATGGGCACCACAACTTATAACTTCTCAGAGTTATTGCTATATGTACATGTAGTTTATAATTTGACTAGGATATAATTTTTATAATTTCTGTAATTTGGTCTCCTGATTGTCTGCTCAGCAGAATTCTCTAGTTATTTCCTGTGACCAAGACAAAGTTCTCACCCTCGAGTAAGGGGCCCTTGTTGGCCGAGTGGTCTAAGGTGCTTCGCTGGAGACCGCTAACCTCGCACCACTAAACCGGCACGGGTTTGAGCCCCTCTGGTGCATGTGTGAAAGTTTGACAGTTATATACTGATGGGCTGTGATTCTGTCCGGGTAATCTGACTTACTTCACCAACCGAACTGGCTGTCACCATATGAGTGAAATAACCTTCAGTGTGACTAACAGGGCTGCATCTAGAGCCAATTTAGTTCCGGAAAATGTATGAGTGCCCAAAACGTCTGATGCTCAAACTCAAATGAAAAAACCCTGAAAGTGTTGTTGTTGTTGTTCAATTTGAAAGGGTTTCTGAAGGAAATACTCTTAGAAAAAGCTTCTGAGAGCCACAATATCGATCTGATTGTATAGCTGGGTATTGAATTTTATGCTAATAAATCTCTATTTTGTGATTGATCACAGGCTATTTGCGCCCTAAATAGAGTTTAAGATCGGAATCTCCAACAAAATTACTAGATGCAGCCCTGATTAAACAGAATCACCCCCACCAGGCCCCCCTTGATCAAATTTGTCAGAAATGTGATGAAAGTTTAAAAAAAAAGAAAAATCTGTGTTCTATAAATGTGGCATCGAAAATTGAGGCTTTATAGACATGGTTGAAAAATAAAATTTAAGAAAAATTAAAGATACATACATGTAGGCCTACATGTATATTTAAGCCAGGAATGGGTAACACCTGCCTAAGAGGAACATTAATAAACTTCAGTCAGTACAGTGAAAATAGACATGTTAATACAAATCATTTCAGTCCCTGAAGAATTTTTGTGACTAGTATTATAAAGAAGAAGATAATTCCGAATAATTATAAATGAATCATTGAATATCATGCGTTCCTCAATTACCTCAAAGTTTTGATTCGAAGATGTGGCTTTAGTCTATCTTCACCTGTTTACAGAAAATAGTAGGTATTTACTCCAGTCTGAGTCTATCTGAGTCAAGCTCTGTTATTCGAGAATCCTGTAACCACATGCCTTGCAATTATTCTGAGCATACAGCAAGATGTTTTCCTTTATTCCAATATTTATGGGTGAAAACGTTGCTAAAAATGCCCCATGTCTTTTCCAATTCTGTCCCAAAAATCGCATAAACCCAAACCGTTTTTCACGTATTATATGAACATATGTGTCGAGTTCGGTCCCTGGGTTTACAGCTCTACTTCTTTAGACCGACCTTCTTAATTATTTATGCCATTCTATACCATGAAGTAACTCTGATTGAAATCTTTTGACAGTAATGATTAATAGCCTTTCCTTGCGCAAACAGAATTTGTTTTCTCTCGACAATGTGCAGAACTGGGTCTCCTTTCTACATGTAATGTTACAACAGTGTCTGATTCATTTCTACTTGGAATGGAATTATGCTTCTGTATCTCAAATCGAAAACTTGCAAGTTTCAGATCTCGTGTTACACTTATTGAATTAGCTCCGATTTTGGTTACCAGTAGTTGTGTTCTTGAGGTCAACATCAAATTCCTGTGCATTTGTTTTCCATGAAGATGTACAATAATTCAATTTGCTCCGTAGAACATTGAACCGGCCTGAATTAGTACACGTTACAAAGGTTAATTGGGCCTGGAAAAACTAAGATGGGATGTCTTTTGACACTTGTGTATGAGTACATTGTCAAGAAAACTCCCAGAGGATTGTAATTGAGGAAACTCGGTTAATTCGCCTACATTGTAACTAATGTCATTATACTGCAGTTACTATGGATACATATACCGGTACATGAAATAACCATGAAAAGACTGATCAATATCTCGAAGAATTAAATTTATTTTAGAAGTTTAACATTGTCAATATGCGGATTCAATGAAATACTGTATGACACTTGTAACAAATTTCCTACCATTGAGTGAGGTACATGTGTACACATGTTGTGAAAGGCTGACTTAGTTTATTGGGGTATGCTATAATACAAATCTTCTACTGACTACATCTTGTATGATCAATCTCTGAAAGGCTGACTTAGTTTATTGGGGTATGCTATCTTCTACTGACTACATCTTGTATGATCAATCTCTGAAAGGCTGACTTAGTTTATTGGGGTATGCTATAATACAAATCTTCTACTGACTACATCTTGTATGATCAATCTCTGAAAGGCTGACTTAGTTTATTGGGGTATGCTATCTTCTACTGACTACATCTTGTATGATCAATCTCTGAAAGGCTGACTTAGTTTATTGGGGTATGCTATCTTCTACTGACTACATCTTGTATGATCAATCTCTGAAAGGCTGACTTAGTTTATTGGGGTATGCTATCTTCTACTGACTACATCTTGTATGATCAATCTCTGAAAGGCTGACTTAGTTTATTGGGGTATGCTATCTTCTACTGACTACATCTTGTATGATCAATCTCTGAAAGGCTGACTTAGTTTATTGGGGTATGCTATAATACAAATCTTCTACTGACTACATCTTGTATGATCAATCTCTGAAAGGCTGACTTAGTTTATTGGGGTATGCTATCTTCTACTGACTACATCTTGTATGATCAATCTCTGAAAGGCTGACTTAGTTTATTGGGGTATGCTATAATACAAATCTTCTACTGACTACATCTTGTATGATCAATCTCTGAAAGGCTGACTTAGTTTATTGGGGTATGCTATAATACAAATCTTCTACTGACTACATCTTGTATGATCAATCTCTGAAAGGCTGACTTAGTTTATTGGGGTATGCTATAATACAAATCTTCTACTGACTACATCTTGTATGATCAATCTCCTAACAATTGTATCTCCCTATTCAAATTCAATCACCCTTCACAATTTTTGTGGACAAATAAATTCTTCTAATAAATTTGATCACCCTCTAAAATCATTAAAAGAACAGAATAATAATGGACTATCTGTTTGATTGTCAACTTTCTGTCGTTAGAAATTTGATCACCTCTTGAATTTATGGTTTGAAATTTCTCTTCCCTTCATTCAATTACATGCATTAGAAGATTTACTGCACATGTTTTTAAACTTTTAACCTAGCATCCACACAATCTCTCTTCCGCTCCGCATTTTCCGCAACTCGGTCGTTTTACAACTCCAGTCACCGTGGGATTCCATTTTTCAGCTTTCCTAATCCAATTGGAGTTGTAAAACGACCAAGTGACGAAGAAGGTTTAGGAGGTAACAAACTCTAACAATGGGAGAATGATAGCTGCCAGAGGACTGTTTACTGACACATGGTCAACAGTTTATGACTTTGGACAATATTGAAGAAAATGTCATATAGGCTGCACACCAGTAGATTGTCATGAACAGATCTGTATCATGCCTTGTGTACACTGCACTTCTGAGTTGGCAACTTCAGTGATACCAACTGTTGAGGTATTCCCTGTCCGAGTGTCTGTCCTTCACCTGTTGGTGTCCTGCCCTGCCAAGGTTGGGGCTCGGAGCTTCATCTCCACTCTGCCATAGTATCAGTGCTTGAAATCTATTTGCCGCATGTCCCACAGAAAATTGACTTGTCTGGCAATATTTTTCGGCCCTCGGACAATTGTCCGACAGTGTTTAGCATCAGGCAGTCTAAGAAACAAAGCGATAAAAAGAAAATAATTTTTAATACCTTTCACGATGCTTCACTTCGATCGAAAATTCGCTTTACGTTTTCCCGTTGCAAAAATCCACTGCCGTTGTTGTTCACGACTGGGCTTTCCCGGTGACCTATTTAGCGGCATAAGATTAAAACAGAAAATTAGTCACCTCATCCCTTATTTTACGGAGTTACGCCCCTTTCAGGTGCAATAATATTTGATTTTGTGATACGTGCTTGACTGTAACTAGTTATATCTAATTAATCTGCCATGATATGTTGCACATTCTCAGCATATTTCCCAATTGCTTGGGGAAGCCGAGGGGTTTTGTGAGTCTCAGCCTCATGTTAAAGAATTACTGCCAGTAGACCTGGAACCTCAGGATGTTTTATCCCTCTTCTATCCTATGATGCCATGTACATCCATGGCCATTAAATGGCAGATGGGGGTCAATATTCTACTGCTGTCGTCTCCATCCTGTAACATGACAGGCAGGATCGATCCCTGATCTGGTCCATCTGGACAGGGAAGTCCTGTAAGCTTTATTTTGGTGTGTCGTGTTACATGTTGAATGGATGCACAATTCTTCACGTGATTGAATGAGGGGTGAAATGTCATCAAGGTATAGCCTTGTTTCATTTTTACTTGTTATATTTTTGTAACTTTGTATGGAGGATGTATCTCAAAAGAGAAATTTAAAGTGATATGTGAATTGTACACTGCTGGCAAAGTTACAGTGAAACTTCAAGTGTTGGCCCATACCGAACAGAATGACATGACAAATGAACTGGCTGGATTGGAAGAAGCAAAGCATTTGAAATGATTCTTGCTAGCAATATTGAATTTGAGCTAGAATGATTAACCTGAGGCTGACATTAGAGAACTGTGAACCACCAATCACTGATACATGTACATGTGATGTACACAGATCATATAGTAGAAAAGAGATCTTGAGGATTGTTCTGAGGATTTGTGTTCGTGTTCGACAATTTCAGGTTCATGAAGTCTATCGCAGCTCTGTACATGTATCTCAGTACCTCAATAGTACATGTAATAACATATATTTGGAGAAATTCTGCATTGTCTGGGGCCTGCCCATTTCTGGTAGCAGGGTGGTAATCAGTGTGTAATTGGCCATTGATAGGGTGATTGATGAGGGTAAACCCCTGAGCTGAACCCCAGAGACCAGTTCATTAGGTCTTGATCACCAGCAGTCACTTCACACTAAATACACTACATGTTTACATGCATCACCTTGAGAAATATCATGTTGCCAATGTCAAAAGAGTTAGCAAATTATCCTCCACGAGATGATGCATGTTTATTTGAAAGTCACAAGATACATTGTGTAGCACACGAGAAGACCAGGCAATTGCATCAGGTTTGCTCAGGCTGGAGTCATTTAAAGTTTGCCAAATCATCAAACATGTTCTCCTTGAACGGTCATATTGCTGATGTCAACATCTATATACCACAAGATAAGCCCCACCAGACAGAAGATTTAAACAGGATTGTCAGATTTGTTCACGAGTCGCTTAAAATTAACTTATTACCCCTTGGCAAATTTGGCTGAAGCGTATGTCGTCGTCATGTACGTCCATCCATCCATCTATCATTCCGTCCGTCTGTCCGTCGCAGCTTTCTCGTTACCGAGATATCTTTAGAATGACTTACCCTAGGCACACCAAACTTGCAGTGCACATCCATATTGTCGTAACCCAGAACCCTATTGGATCTGGACCCAATTGGTTGGGTTGAAACTTTGGTGGCCATCTTTAATTTATGCGAAACCGTTAATGTATCTCGGATACCATTTCGCTGTTCAGTGTGGCACTTGGTATAGATCATCGATACATGAAAAAACTTTTAAGTAAAGACCGAACCAGTTTTCTTGATTGGGTGAAAACCTTGGTGGCCATCTTTAATTTATGCAAAAATTTTAATGATGTATATCTCTGATACCATTTAAGTGTTCCACACGAAACTTGGGATACAGCATCGATGTATCAAGAGACTTGCAATGAATAACCACATCAGTTCCTCTGAGTGTCCGGAAGAATCATTTTGCCCTATCTTTTAATCCAGGAGCATATTTTGAATTGTTGATAGCTGGCATATTTTCATGTAATATAAATTTGCCCAATTATACATTATTCTAAGCATAAGGACACTTTCTTTGAATACTCAGAAAATATTATAAAATTATGTCAGTTATCAAAGTGAAAATTAACGAAACAGTAGCTGATCAAACAGGCTCTTTGTTCTCTCAATAATGAGCAAAAGGTGGATTCACCTTTGTACTCTCCCAAGTCATCCTGCTTTACTTGTGGGTCGACCAGTATATGTGTTACTGCTTGTGCATGTAATACACAATTAACGGATTTTCACTTAAACCGACATCATTAAACTTTAGATCGTGGCGCTTTGGAAAAGGTTAATGCTGTAACCCACCGAGAAACGGAAATTTCCCCAATACCATGTGACCTGTATTTAGAGATAGCTCTCCCTCCATAGTCTGAAGGGATTTGAATGCGAGTCAATATCCCATTGATCAGGTTAGCTTCATCACCGATCAATCTGTGTCTAACTTCCAAACGAGGAGCAAAAAACTGCTGGCCGTAAATCTAAACTCATGAAAAAAGTGCTTCCCATCTCAATTGACGGTAATCAATCTATTGACTGGGTGCATGATTGTGGCTAGGATCATTCTAGCTGGTACAATCAGAGGATAGTCCCTGTAGAGAACCATGCTCACACAGTCGTGACAGTGTTGTTCATTGGAGATGCTGGTTTATCTATAGTAAAGTCTTCTGCCACATGTCAGTTCTTGTTAAATATGGAGATAGGACGATGACTCTGGTATATCTTGTCTCTAGTGTGTCAATGTGATTTGAATGCACAAGTTTTTTTTCTCATTTGACTTGGGTGAAGGGCTTGTGACCCAATTTCTGCAGACATTCACACACCTCCTGACATTTGTTGTTTTGATCATGAGAGCTATGAACATGATGAATATATACACATACACAATAAGGAAGGTTTATTTCTCTGAGATTACAAATATGCATTATATATTGGTTGTGAGGTTGATACGCATAAAGTTTAAATGTTGCTCTTTTCATAAAATGAGCCCCCATTTTCAAAAAAAAAATTTCGACAAGTTCCAAAATTTCCAATAAATTTGTTAACTTTGCTGAGTAGAACCAAACATCGGTGCCTTGTTCTAGCAAAAGTTGGCCCAGATCGCAATCTATGGAATTATATGGGGTTTTTTCCAGTTGGATAAAATTGAATAAAATTTGATGGTCTCTTTGAGCATTATAATATCTCAGTAACAACGACGACATTTAGAAACTGAGTCACCCCTTCTTTCTTTACCTAGTTCAAAATAAGCAATGCCAAATTTCAAACCCCCATACTGAATAGTTTCAATGTCCCCCCCCCCCCCCCTCAGTTTCTATACAGTCTTAATTTGAAGTGAGTGGATATGTTTAGGTAGGGATGATGTGTGACATACTAAAGTTGTGGTCGAAGTGGCTAAAATCAGGAAATCATTGAAAATCAATTTCTTCTTGTATAATGTGGATTGTTAGAGCAAATTTCATTTTGGTGATTCCAACTTACAGTTTGGGTAGATTTTCATGAAATTTCAGAATGAAAGTGCACAGATCATGTCCATATGATGTGCAAAAGACCACTGAGCAGACTGTGAGGCAGACAGTAATTAAGATGGAAAATGACTCGGTGATTTTACAATGTATAATAATTGAACACTATTATTAAATTGTTCTGATCAATTCATGCATGTACATACATGTACTGCAGTCATTTGTTGAGTGATACCATTCCCTGCCATGATAGAGTAACCAGCCTATTCTTGGGGATATTAGGCTTTGGATTTACAGCTATTGATGTGGTTTGACATCTTGGGTAACTCTATATCTGACTGCCTGGTTGTTAATTATAGTTGACTGAATCCAGAGAGCTCATTCATGATATTGGAGTTGTTGTTGAGGTGGTTTAAATTAAAACCAAATCGATAATACCCCATAATCTTAATTAGGCGTAAAAAAAACAACCTGTGTTTCCGGTAACCCGACCGACCCTAGATTTTTCTGCCGACCCTAATATTTTTTTTCTTTTTTTCTGACTGGTAATTCTCGCAAATGGCCAAAAAAGAGTAGACGGGAGATTGAGACGGACCAAGTTACAATATATATCCAATAATATAGGCGGGCCAATGCTTGGATAGCCTTTTGATCGACATAGCCTCATAGGCTTACGTTTATTTCAAAACTATCCTCGTCCGGCATCTCTCGTCCGCCTTGTTCATTTTTTTGCTTTCTGGGAATCCACGAAATCGGACTCCATCACCCATAGTGCGATTACTGCTGGCGCGAGGGTTCCCGATTCTCCAGCGAACTCCCGCGAAGCAACAACCACAACATAATGCAAAAAGACGACTGTCCGACGATTTTGCCATTATTGAATTTGATTGATTGATGCTCGTTCTCCTGATAAGTAAAGACAAATTGGGCGTTCTCCTGGTCTCCTGATATAAGTAAAGACAAATGGGGACGAAGGAATACTACCAACTGCTGCCTTTTCGTGGCAGTTTCATAACGCGACTTGAAGTGGGTTTATGATAGGCCTACGCTGAACCACGGCCACGCAGCACATGTTCTGCATGGGGCACTGCAGGCAGCCAGTGCCGTAGACGATCTATTCTATACGTTTTTGCCGAGATTTCGAACTGAATTTTTCGTAAAACATTAACATTTCACACAGTATATCAACTCAATTATAGTAATTATATCCCCAGAGTACCATGTGAAGAGAGCAGTTCTCAATGATGGGTGATTTTTTTGATTTTTTTTCGGACATCACGGCGGCAAGACAGCATGTTATACTGTACAGATTAGATATTGTCATCCTGGCCCTGATAACATGGTAGCCTATGGTGATGTGTTGTCCTTACATAAAATGCTGGACTTTTTAATTTCTTTTTATCTAGCAAGTAAATCAGTAAAAACTCAAGAAGATTCTGGTTGAGGCCATGGGCCATTAACTCCAAATCTTTTGGACATTATGATTATATCTCAAGAACAAAACATTCTCGCAAACTTGGGTATTGGGTTCACATCAACTAGAGGATGAATAGATTTGTTTTTTTAGCTTACCCACCTAAATTCAAAATGACTGATTTACCTCAATTTTTTTAGGCAGAAGAGAAATAATTAACTCAAACACTGATGTATATATTTACACAATATTTCAAAATGGAACTCTTTCTGGTTGTGTAGTACAAAGAACAGCATAAAATAATGCTTATTCCATTAGCCCCCATATAAAAAAAAATTCAAAAAAAAAAAAAATTCCCTACCTACCTACCCTATTTTTTCTGATGCATGTTACCGGAAACACAGGATTTTTTTTTTTAGGCCTTACTCAGTGAGATCTTACAGTCTTCCCTCTACATGTTAAATGTTCCAGATGAAATTCCTGCTTTGTTTCTGTGATTAAATTAATAGAGGAATTAATAATATGTATGTCTAGATCTACACAATACCGACGGTCACGGATGTACAAAGGGAAGCAACTTTACCAACGTCACGGCAGAGGGCGTGACTGCTTGGGGGTCAGATAGAAGATTGTTAACATGGTGGATCAAAGGAAATTGACGCAAAACGGTTTCCAGTTCGATAAAATGAAATTAAAACAGATGTACTGCAGAGTGACTATCCTAACATATTGACAGACACACGAGGCTCTCTTGTTGTATGATGTAAGATATATATTTCTAGTCCAAATGAATTGAAGAATCTGGTATGTTCTTCTGTGACGTCGATCATTCGCTATGACGTTGCAATAATCCATATTGTGATGACGCCACTCGCGATACCATTGTTGGCGGTCCAAATAACAAACGTCACAAGAGAACGTCATAATACAAATGTATCAAAATGTATATATTCGTAGCGTCGCAAGCTATCATATGGCTGCAGGATAAATCCGACCCCCTCTGCACTCCGCCCTCTACCGGTATGTCAGCAAAGTTGTTCCCCTTCACGTATCCGTGACCGTCAGTATTGAAATTGAGATTTGGTTTGTGGGCAAAAGGATAGGATAACTTAAAATGATAATGTCTCATTGGATTCTTCTTCATTTTGGTATTTGAAGACATCTTCTTATTTTGCCACAAGGAGATGCTGCACTGCCTTGCATTGCATCCACATTCGCACATAGTTTGAATTTAAATTTTGTTCCAGTACAACAAAAGCAGAACGAGGTACATGTATATACACTCTGAATTTTCACATTTGTTTCTGTACATTTCCCAGCTGTTATAACAAATATGATTTAATGCACTTGCTGATTATTGAATTACTAGAATAAACAAGCCAATTATTGCGGCGAATAAAATGTTGATTCTTTTTGATGGTTGTAATGAAGTTTCCATGGGAGCGTTAATCAATGAATCAATTTTGCTCATTACAAGGGCGAAGTTTTGTTTCGACATAAGAAAAAGGACATCATTATTACTGGTATATGACATGTACTTGAAGTTGTTCAGTGCATTTCTATAATGACAAGGTGGCTAAAATATCTATAAAAAAATAGTGTTTAATCGGTCTTTTAGAACAGTTATTATCATGATTCATGTATTAAAACTGGCTATATCAATTTGTAACTCTGATCATGCATATATAGCCTTAAACCTGGCATTGTAACCTGGCATTGTGTCCACTTCATCATAAATGTCCATACACTGCCCAGGCTGAAATGGCTAGTGTATGTGGAAAGATGGCAGCCTCTCATGTTTGTAAAAAGTTACTTTTGCTAGAGCATTGGCCTCAGCATTGCTGATTAATTGAGGGGAGGTTCGGTAAAATTGGTTACAAATTGGTTACAAACATTTTTACCCCTCAGCCCATAGGGCTGTGGGTTATTCTCGTTGCCATGTATGTCCGTCCGTCCGTCCTTAGCGTCCGTCCGTCAACATGTTCTTGTCCGCTGAATATCTGCAGATCTATGAAGTCTGGCCTGACCAAACTTTGGTGAGAGCTTCCTGAATGTTGACTGATGAAATGATTAGATTTTCAGATGGGTATGATGATTTCATGATTTTTAATTTTTTTTTTTTTTATTATTTGTTGATGGCTCAGCTTTTGCACTGTTATCTATGCCCATCAACATGTTCTTGTCCGCGGAATATCTGCAGATCTATCAAGTCGGGCCTGACAAAACTTTCGTGAGAGCTTCCTGAATGTTGACTGATGAAATGATTAGATTTTCAGATGGCTATGATGATTTCATGATTTTTAATTTTTTTATTTTTTATTATTTATTGATGGCTTAGCTTTTGCACTGTTATCTATGCCCATCGGGAACCCGGCCTTGGTTGCATGTTTCATTGTGAATTTTGAAGGTTCCGTGATACAAGAAAGCCTGGTCCATTCAAGATTCTCATTGAACACGAATGAAGTGCTCACAACATTTTTCTTTAATTTTGCTATTAAATCATTCTATTCTACATCATATGATTTATCCTAAAACTTTTGCATGAATCATATTTGTGTCCACACATTTAACTGGTACAACATAATGCTGCAAACATGTTACTGTACCTTGGAAATTATTTAAAACGAGTGATTAGGAGAGCCCATTTTTAGCCTGATTCTGGGCAATTTTGAACCAGTTTGATTAACTGGAGCTTATGCCCCCCCCCCCCCAAATAATGATAAGGTTGGGCCTGTGTCAATCAGTGTGTTTACTTGTTATCACACTTGTACAATGCATAAATTGCCACTGATAAAGCTACACTTTGTTGCATGCTGTAATCCCAGCACACCACTCACGTGAAACCGAAGTCTGTTATATACGGTATCCAGGGATTTTTTGCAGTTTCCGATCCCAAACTCCCAGTTCCTTCTCGTAATTCATTATTGAGGGTCCAATTTTTTTAAGTGAATTTCGGCGCAAAGAGCCTGTGATCAATCACAAAACAGAGGTTTATTAACATGAAATTCAATACCCAGCTATGCAATCGGATCGATATTGAGGCTCCCAGAAGCTTTTTCTAGGAGTATTTCCTTCAGAAATCCTTTCAAATTGAACAACAACAACACTTTCGTTTTCTGTTTCATTTGAGTTTTGGGCGCCCATATGTTTTCTGAAACTAAATTGGCTCTAGATGCAGCCCTGATCCTACTTGACTAAAACAAAACAGGCTGAGGGGTCCACGCACCTTTTAGGTGCTTGCCTGCAATCCATGTTAAATATTCAGTGGAGGGCCGGGTGATATTGTAACAGCCGGTCTATCATGTTTATTGGTCTTTCAGGTCTTTCTCACTTAAAGAATTACATGTAGTTTGAATCAAAATGGGGGATCTATTCTGAAGAAACTCTCTGCCAAATTATATAATCTGCAAATTTTAAGAATATTTATTTATGCTTCTTTTATTCTAAATGCTGTTGGTGTACTTTATTGTTTCAATGTTGGTGAATAAATTCAATTCTATTCAGTTCAATTCAGAAGTCACCAAGACCAAATGAAGGGAAACTGTTTGTACAGTAATTTCCTCGGAAATGATATTTGAGGTGATGAAACAGTGGGGTGATCGATTTATTGCAAATCAGGTAAACCCCGTCCCAAAAAAAGTCGAAAAATAAACGATGCTCCCTTCAAATTCCTTGTTACCAGAGAATGAACCTGCAAGGGTCCAGTTTCTAACACCGCAAATTATTCCAAATTCTATTCACGCAGTCGATTTTATTGCTAAAAACATTCTTTAGATCCAATTTGTGATGTTTGTAAACTAAATTAAACAATCGTAGAACACTGAAATTAATAGTATCCAACAGAAAGATTCTTTTTATTAAATACTGTGCTTAAAACTTATTAACCTTCAAACTGCATTTGCAACGATAATGGTAAAGACAAATTCATTTTCACATTCTATCTTTTAAGGCAGTTATCTATGCCAAAATAGACAATTTTTTACGCAATAAAAACCAACCTTACTGACATATGGGTATAGTGCCTAGCACCCCTATTCAAGTAAAGAAAATGAAATATCCCACAGTATTTCCTGTGCCACTGCCCATGCGCAAGTATCCCTAGGCCATGCACTTCCTCTCCTTTACTTCCTCTGTGCTGTAGAGTAGTGCTTAGAAAAAGCTCCAGTCAAAGTGAAGATTTACAGCTTTCCATATAACAGAGAATCATCTAAAGTGGTTCAAGTCATCTTTAAGACAACTGCTGGGAAGTATACTTTTGGAATTGAATGATATGGTGTCAAAATTTTGCTGTATTTGTGGCCAGAAGAAACCAGATTCTGATCCCAATTCAGCTTGCCTGCCATGTCATGGCCATTGTTGATCAGTACACTAGTGCAGTGAATGTCAACTCTGGCCTAATGTTGTTTCCAATTGTACCTTGTGGGGGCATATGCCAAAACCGGTTCTATTGTTACTGTGAACACAGGAGTGCATTCTTTTGTTCCTCAACCTTCCCTCTCACACTTGAGTGAGATGGTTCAGAGTACTGTGTTGGCAGAGCCCCATAAGTATAGGAGTTTGGTGTCCTTCTTAAATAAAGATCAACCACCTTTCTCCTTCCCCACTAATCCTTTGTTTGCTTATCTTCTTTCAGGAAGGAAGACTAAACCAGGCCAGGTTTTGGGGAGATTGGACGACGTGACCTCGGACAAATCATCAGATCTTGTGGAGAGGTCATCCTGATGGAGTCACCTTCGGAGACGAGCCATGCCGCAGACGATTTCTGGGACAGATGTTTCCGGACATGCGACCTCAGATCCACACACGGGACTATGTTGTCCTATTGTGTCGGTTTCTGCAGGTCAAGTGTCTGCTACTGAGTCTGACCTACTTTTGACTTCGGCCCATTTGAAGTCTTCTGTTAGTCAGTCTCGAGTTCCTGCTTCTGACCTACATAGAGAAATGGGGTCAGGGCAGTTGCTTCCTTCGGGGGTAGCCATGGACCAGATGAAGATGTCAAGGACGGCTACGACTTCCGGTGACCTACTTACGTCGACAAGGGTGGCGGATTACAGCATAGCTGATGTGATGGCATATGATTATCAGGCACCTGTGCCTAGAATTCCCGATCAGTGTTTACACTCGACCTCAATTTAGCAGCCCATATTCTGATATGGCTTATTTTGCTGGTCAATCGGGTCAACCATATTATCTAGGTCAGCCTACTCGGCCTAACCTAGTGCCATCTATATCATCAGCCATGAGGTCACGACCTATTTTTCAAGGGGTTCCTCAAAAGAACGATCAACCCCAGAATATAGGTCAACCTCAACTGGCCCATGGTTATTCGGTTGCGGGGTCGGTCGTAAATCTGACACAGAGTATCAGTCGACCTTCACCTTCTATACCAGATTTCCACTTCCGGCCTTCAGGTGATCCTCGTTTGCTTGGCCAGAGGTCTGTTCGGCCTCAAACGCCATATATGCAATCTAGGTCATCACTTCCTGGTATGTGGCCCAGTCAACCAGTTCGTCCTGGAATAATGGGGCAAGCCCCAATGGTTTCCACTGCGACTGAACTCTTGGCTCATCGGCAAGTTCCAACCCAATTGTCTGTAGGTCATGACCCGGTTCAAGCTGATATTATCCAACGGTTGAATCAGCAACAAGCCAAATTGACTTGCTATAGACAATTACTTTTGGAGGCGCCGCAGGGAGTGCATAACGCCATGCATGGTCCTGTACCTGTGTCTCCTTCACATGCGTTGGATTTGTCTAGTCATCATCCAGGTCACCGACCTCCTCCTTCCGTTACTCCTGCTTCTGACCTTGACCCAGATCAAGACGAAGATTCGTGTAAGTATTCGGATATTCTGGCCAGCATATATATGCTATTTCCAGATATGGAGCGTCCTCCACCGCCACCACTTAAGTGTTTGACGACGATGGTTTGCATACCGCCTTCTGATAACCGCACTATAACATCATCCAAGGCTTTTCATGGTCTTACGGAAATGTTTAAGTCGGTTTTGGCTAGGCCCAAATCCCAAGAGGAAAGGCAAATGAGGATGGGGCCCAGGGCGTTATTTCGTCCGGCTTCATCCAATGCTTCTTTCTCGGTGGAGAAACCTTTGTCTCAAGCCTATAATTCATGGTTCATTCCATTTCAAGGCCGCTGACCTTGACCCAGTTTTTGTGGATGTTTGCAAAGCGAACACAAGCGAAATGCCGGGCACGGTCAGGGTCGAGTTGATGGGCAGGCTTCCTCTAGGAAGTTTCCTGTCAGGGTGTAACTCTTTCATCACATATGGACTGGTTCTTGACTTCCATTTCCACAGTGATTGATAGGTTAAATCATCCTCACAAGCCTTTAGCATTCAAGAAGAAATTTCTTTCCTAACAGGCTTGTGAAACATTGCTTCTGATGCTATTGCAGATCATTAGCTTTGTTACCATTTGTTTAGCAGGTCTCTGCTTGACCTCGCTTAGCTCATGTGATGACTAATTATGGTTGTTGGGCACTTCTGCCATGATTTCTCGATTAAGTGTTTACACTCGACCTCACTTTAACAGCTCATATTTTCATATGGCTTATTTTGCTGGTCATTCGGGTCAACCATATTATGTAGGTCAGCCTACTCGGCATTAACCTACTTCCTTTTCATCACCAACTCTGAGGTCATGACCTACTGTTCAAGGGGTTACTCTTGTACTACCTCAGAATCTAGGTCACCCTCATCCGAGGAGTCGGTCTTAAATCTGACACACAGTTTCAGTCGACCTTCACCTTCCGGTCTCTGCTTGACTTTCGCTTGCTTGGACAGAGAACTGTACGCTCTATACTTCCATATATGCAAGCTAGGTCATCACTGCCTGGTGTGTGGCCAAGTCAACCAGTCAATCCTGGAATCCTTGGACAAGCTCCTATTATTTCGGGTGCGACTTAATTCTTGGCTTGTCAGCAACTTCCAACTCATTTGTCGTCAGGTCATGACCCGGTTCAAGCTGATATTATTCTTGGAGGAATTTAATCAGTAACAAACCGGACTGACCCGATATAGACAATTAATGTTGGGGTCAGGTCAAGGTCATCATCAACCTATGTGGTTGGACCTGGACCGTCGGCCCTCAGCTGGGTTGGTCTTGTCGATTCAACACCCAGGGTCCATGGCTTCTTCTCGTACTCATTCTGTACTTGACCCAGATCAAGATGAGTCGAGATAGTACCCTGATATTCTGGCCAGCATTTATATGCCTTTCCAACATATGGAGCTCATATATGGACTGGCTCATAATATCATGCACACATTGAACAAAGACTTCTTGCAGCGGCCACCGCATTTCCGCATGCAGTCTTTCCGTTCAATCAGGAATGCTCTGAGCAAGGGAAAGTGGATGACCTCATTGGGTCTGAGGGATACTTGTGCATATCCCGATCCATTCTGACTTCCTGAAGTTTTCGGTTTTTAGGTCGGCTTTCGCCGCTTTCAAATCCGGGCTCTTCCGTTCAGGTGGTCCACTTCTCCTTGGGTCTTCACCAGAGTGTTCCGTCTGGTGGCGTCCTTTCTGCACAACTCCGGATTCAAGTATCACTTCTACCAAGAGAAGTAGATGATTCTTTGATCCATGTGCAGGGACCAACTCCGTCGCCATACGGTCTTCGTATGGCACATCTTCGAATGTTTGGGTTATCTCTCACACGAGGTGAAATCGGAGCTAACACCGACCCAACAACGTACCTTTCTGGGGGTATCCCACGATACCAACCTAGCATTGGCACGTTTCCAAGCGGCACGCTGGCAGAAAATCAACGAACAATTTCCTCTGTTCGATTTTCTCGTCAGTCGACCTTGACCTTTGCATCTCTGATTGGCCTACTGACCTCCACTCAGGATGTCACACCAAGAGGTCGACTACAACTGAGACCCTTAATGAGATATCTAAATCATCATTGGGTCAGCCGGTCACTGAATCCTATGATTCCTGTCACAGGAGATGTCAATCATCACCTATGTGATGCAGGGTGTGACCCTCCTTCCGTTTCGTCGAACATGTCACATGTTACGGACACTTCGATGAAAGGTTGGGGGCCCACCTCGACTCCATGTCGATATCCAGCTTGTGGACTCCGATGGAGGCTTGCTCAATGTCTTGGAACTCATGGCAATCATTCGTGCTGTTCAGACATGGTATGGCGAACTCCGGGGTCAAACAGTTGTGGTCACCACCGACAACACGATGGTGGAGGCCTACATAAACAAGCAGGGAGGGACTCGGTCGCTACTTCTATTGGAACAGACCGAGATCCTACTTCACATGTGTTGGCAGAACAACACAATTCTTCGTGCCAAACACATACTGGGACACCTGAACATTTTGACCGACGCCTTGTCTCGGAAGAATCAGGTGGTCTCGATCGAGTGGCAATTTAACCCGGACATTCTATCTCGATTTTTCCCATTTCTGGGAAACACTCCAAATAGCTTGTTTGCCACTCGGTTGAACATCCAACTGTTACTCTACATCCTTTCAGTTTCCGATCCGATGGCAGTGACAGTTGATGTTCCATCTCCGGATTGCTCGGGATTGGTAGCTTATGTCTCCCTCCCATAGCCTTCCTACCTCGAGTTCTGCAAAAGATCAGGTCAAATCCTTATGTCCTGTATCTAGTGGTCCCACGGTGGCCTTTTCGCCCCAGGTTTCCAGATTTGCTAGAACTTCTAATAGATGACCCCAGGCAACTTCCGCCTTGGGGAAAGCTATCTCGGCTACGAGGGTCGTCGATTTTCAATCAACAATCCAGTCGGTTCATCCTCCACGTGTGTAGGTGATCGGCGATCAGCCCAGGCTGGCTTTTCTCACGAGGCAGCCCGGAAGATGGTGTCCTCCACTAGGGACTCCACATCAGACTGCTATCAGTCTAAGTGGCTCACCTTCCAGCAGTGCTGTGTCTCTCGACACATCGATCCGAGTCAACCCTCTATTCAACAAATGGCGGTTTTTCTCCTATTTATGTTTGAAGACCGGGGTTTGGCGCCTTACACTGTAGATGGATACTGTTCGGCTATTTCCAGGATCACTACTCATTCACCCGGGTTTTAACCCGGTATGGGATCCTTACCTCACTTCCTTGTTCAGATCTTTTGGGTTTACAAGGCAAGTAACACTTCCTTAGTTGCCGAAGGGGGACTTAGCATTGGTTCTGCGGCGCTTAGCTCAACCTCCGTTTGAACCTTTAGCTTCAGTCAATCTCAAGTTTTGTTTTACAAAACTGTGTTTTTGTTGGCTCTTGCATCTGCTGCTCGGGTTCCCGAATTAGATGTTAGGGAGATTAAGCATGACAGACTTTGGTCTTACGTTCTGCTTACTACTTCGCCAGAGTTTGTGACTAAGAATCAGTCTCTCTTGTTTGCATAAAGCATCTCGAGAATTCAGAATCACACCTCTGTCTAACTTCTTTTTGTTGCAAGGTTTCGAAAATGACAATTTGTATTCTCTGGTTCGAACTCTTGCAATGTATGTCAATCGCTTCATGGACCTGCGGACAGGGTGGAGGCGCTTGTTCATACCTTTCGGTCCTCAGAGTCCACAGGAGATTTTAAAAAAACTCAATCTCCTCTTGGCTCTCCAAAACGATTAGGTTGTCCTATATTGGAGTGTCGCCCACGGGCGCTCCAATACTACCATTGCGTCATACTGTCTTAGAGACGTGACCCTGGTGCAGGATGACGTTTATTCTTTGGGACCCTTGGTGACAGCACAGCGGATCACCAGGGCCGGG
Source organism: Hanleya hanleyi (assembly GCA_036873755.1). Taxonomy (NCBI): domain Eukaryota; kingdom Metazoa; phylum Mollusca; class Polyplacophora; order Lepidopleurida; family Hanleyidae; genus Hanleya; species Hanleya hanleyi. Next base: position 54,078 of record JAVTVY010015322.1, read on the forward strand.
GCATCAGGGACACACTAAGAATTTAGTGTTTTTATCCTGTTTTTAATGGTGAGTGTCTTTCTATTCCACCCCACATTCAAAAAAGGGGGGGGGCCATGTTGGACTCCTCCATTTTAGTTGGCTATTACACCGGGGTCCCATAGGACCTACGGTTTAGGAGATAACTAGGCGAACATTGTTCTGATTCACTTGTAGTTATCTCACGGGAATTCCGGCAGTCCTTTTCCTTCGGGATTTTGGGTCAACCTGAGTTTCCATGCTGACTACCTGTTTCTCTGCTCATGCGTCTTCCCATTTGGGTTCTTTTTCTCCCGCCATCCGGGTGTGGTATTCTACCCATATGTCAGTATTAAAGGTTGGTTTTTATTGCGTAAAAAATATAAAAAATTTACAAGTAATTTTTACATTTTTAAGCTAAAAACCTACCTTACTGACAGGGATTGTCCCGCCCAGCCTCCCCGCTAGGGACACTACCACGAGGTGTAGGAGAGGAAGTGCATGGCCTAGGGATACTTGCGCATGGGCAGTGGCACAGGAAATACTGTGGGATATTTCATTTTCTTTACTTGAATAGGGGTGCTAGGCACTATACCCATATGTCAGTAAGGTAGGTTTTTAGCTTAAAAATGTAAAAATTACTTGTAAATTTTTTATTTTTACAATAGAGAAACACTATCAAATGTTTAATCATCTGGCATTTCCAGCAAATGTCTGGCTGTAAAATGAACAAAATGTTAAAAAAATTGTCTTTACCGTTATTTGTACATTTTCATGAAAATGGCACAGTTGATTGGCTATTAATTTTAGCTTTGTTAGAATTAGTTTGACATTGTTAACAAGTTATGCCCCTTCACAGATATATTAATTTCTATTTCTGTTCTATATATGCTTGAATGTAACCAACTATATCTGCAGGAGTTCGATATAGCTACTATATTTTGGAAACTTATGTTGTATTCTAGAAGCCAACAAAAAATTATTCATTCGCCTCGGCCCTTATTTTACAGAGTTATGCACCTTTTCGGGTGCAGTTATCTCCGATTTCGTTTTTTTGCTTGAATGTAACCAGTTATATATAATTAACTGTGTTTGGTACAGCTACCAAATTATGAGGAATTTTTTTCCCCAGTTGTAGTCCACATGCCTACAAAAAAATTAGTTGTCTCGGCCCATATTTTATGGAGTTATGCCCCATTCGGATGTAATAATCTCCGATTTTGTGATCTGTAGTTGAATGTACTACAAGTGATATCTGCGGATCCGTGTTCGGTACAGCTGCTAAATTTTGGAAATTTATTCATCTAGTTGTATTCTAGAAGCGTACAAGAAATTATCATTGATCATCATCGTCTCGGTCCTTATTTTATGGAGTTATGCCCCAATATTTCTCAATTGCTCGGGGGAAGCCGAGGGGTTTTGTGAGTCTCACCTTCATGTTACAATCAGTTTTCAATTTTGAGATATTCATACCATCACCAACTCGACGACTATGAATCATGGTCAACACATGTACATTAGCACTGCATGTGATAACATTCTTATTACAAATGGGAACTACTAAGAATCGGGGGTGATTGAATTATTACAACTTCCTATCATATTTTTGTCCAATAATCGTGGGTGATTGATTCCCGATAGAGCGATCGATTTATTAGAGGAATTAACGTACACATTACCTGCAACTAAACACTTCTTTAATGGCATTTCAGATATATAATTTAGCCTTTGATATTTAAGGGTAACAAGGTCATACACATACCATGATTTCAATAGAAGAATATGGCCTAACATTTAGTAATCAAGGATTGTTTGTTTTTGACCACATTATTTGTCTGTTACCATGGTTACTGCCACAATGACCATTGTTCTTCTCTTTTACTGAAATGTTGATCGCGTCTAGACTATATTGTAGTTCTTGTCCTCGTCCACTCTGTCCTTCTCCATTTGTCTTCTGATACTTATTTGAAAGAAGAGATATTATTGATCACATGTATGGGGGAGTTAAAGGGAATAATCTCTTATGCCCGAAGGTTAAAGGCATATAACATCTAAAAACACAAGAATACATTTACAACACAAGTTGAACAAATACATAAAAACATTAAACATCATTTGGCAAGAGGATCACACCTATTTGGACTTTATAACTCTTGACAATCTTACCAAGAAAGTGTCATCCTAGGAATAATTGGATATAAATCTGGACTGATATGACATTGATATTTCGAAATACTAATGTGAAATACACGGAAAACTATTTCACATGTACTTTTACCCATGGCATATTGAGGTCGTGTCCTTTATGTATTATAAGGGCAATGGAACCAGATATTTGCACAATGCCTTCAAATTCTGACTTTGATTGAGATGTGAAGATATCCAGATGGCTTTCAGGCTATATTGACAAACAAATAAAGGTGTTGCATTGTGTTGGTACATGGTCAGTAACACTAAGTCAAATCCATCTAAGAGACCACCACCATCCTTCTGAACACAGGAAAAGTTGTTGGTCTTTTGGAGGCAGGTGGTCGTTTAATAAAGGTAATTTAACATGGACAAATCATTGAGGGGGAATTTCATACTGTGGCCGTTAAAGACCAGTGGTGATTATAAAGGTGGGGGCTGTTATAGTGGGTTTGACTGTATCATGATGTATTCAGGCTCCATACAGACTGTTAGCCAGTAGTCTGATCGTTTTATCAAACTCGTGTTTAGAGTTTTGTAACAAATATTCATTGGATGTATGCATTGAACAGGTGATCAGAAATTGCAGTCTGCTCTCCAATGCAAATATTAAGAAACTGTAATGTCTTGGGGTATTACAATATTGCGGGGTACAATGATGTACTCTTGGAGATAGAGGGTGGGGACAACCCCCTTGGGATACTGGTAATGCATGTGTGCCATAAGCGTTGAGAATATCTGAGGTTATCGGGGTTTTGGTTCAGGAGATGGTGGGTGGGGCTCAGTACCCTGGGGGTGGGACAACCCCCTGTGGATAGTACCGGTAAGGCCATTGTCACTTAAATTAATGGTTGTTCAGCATGATCAACCCTCGTCTATATTTTGAGAGCAAATAATTAAAATAGATGAGGGATTTACATTTTCATGAGTAAAATTTATTCATTTTCTTCATATTTGTATACAATTTATTTACAATTCAATAATAAATATTTATAACATCTAGCATGTGTATTTGAAAAATCAAGGTCATGCTAATTAAACAACCAATCAAGTGACAATGGCCTAATGGATGTGTGCCATAAGCATTGAGAATATCCGAGGTCATAAGGGCTTTCACCCTTTGGTTCAGGAGATGGTGGGTGAGGCTCAGTACCCCGGGAGTAATGGATGTGTGCCATAAGCATTCAGAATATGATCCCCACCCACATTCTCTTGATCCAAAGCCCCAATAACCTCAGATATTTTGAACGCTTTTGCTTGGGGGTGAGGGACAACCCCTGAGGGTGCTAGTAATGGATATGTGCTGTTAGCATTCAGAATACCTAAGGTTATGGGGCGCTGAGGAGATTGAGGCTTTGGTTCAGAGTAGAGGGTCACAGGGCTCAGTATCCCTATAATGGGGACAACCCCCTAGGGGTAATGGACGAATATATAAGGTTATGGGTTTGGGCAAGGATGGGAAGGCTTAGTTAGAGAGATAGATTGTGAGGCTCAATTTTTTGGAGGTGGGGACAACCCCTTGGAGGTAATGGATGTGTCCCGTAATTGTACAATTATCGCATCTGGACTAGTTCTTGTCCTCAGACAGACTATTATTCTCTCTTGTCTTCTGACACTTACAATAAGCGCTGTACATTACTGATTAATTTATATACATCTTTCGGGAAGTTCTATGATGATCGAGACACTCCCGGCAAATACCCGGTAGACGAACTTGAATTTAAAATTCACAGATTGGCATATCGAGATCATGTCCTTATAAGGGCAGTGGAAACCAGATAATGTATGTGCGACAGACAATAGATATTAGCACAGGTTCACATGAGCACATCTACATGTATGGATATGTGATTGGTCGTTTGACTGAATGGTTTTGACTAGGTGAGCATCATCAGGTGGGAGGAATTAAGTATCTTGTGTCATGTGCTCCATTTGGCTGCCAGTCTATTTCCCATGGCCATCCCTGCAGGATACGTCAAGCAATGACACACTCACCGCGGCCCTCAGGTGTCCCCCCGATCACTGGATGATGTATATATTTTGTCCGCGACCAGATGTGAACACGTCGAGTCAATTTACGCTCTTCGAGTGTCAATCGACTCTAATCCTACCTCGTGGCTTTGTCGCATATAGATCTAATGATGTACTTGTATAAGAAATACCTCCACCCACACAGTTTCCTTGGTCCTCATGGCTTCAGGTAGATGTTAGAATCTGTAGATGAGCTACAGCTTCTTGTCACCTCGACCTGATCTGTGGAGACTTGAGATGAAACCCCAGAGACTGGGATGAGCTGACTGTGTCATATCTAAATGGATGACGAAGTATTAAAATGATTGAATGTCGTTTAAATTCGTATCAATTGGGTCAGTGTCGTTGCTCTTGTTACCTGGTAGACGAGTGCTACATGTAAATTTAGATGGGTTGCGGTAGATTTGTTGTCGTCACTAATGTCGTATTCTCGGACTCGCATATATATTTATATGTTTTCCCTGCCTTGAACGCATTTCCAATGCCAGTCAACACTCGACATGTACTGTACTGGGCTGGGACTAAGTCTTTCTAAGGTTTTAAAATGTTGATTGCTTGAGAGCGAGAATGTCGTAATGTTGGCAGCGAGAGTGTCGTAATGTTGACAGTGATGATGTGGTCATACACGCACATATAGGTAGAGAAAGTTGAGATTTACGACTAGTACGGATTGTCCAGCACCTGTTGATCAACTGTACATTAAACATTGCTGATATATCCTGCTCCAGCCAGTCTACGATGCTGGCCTATTCTCGGCCATGGTATATGCAGATGAGCTTCGTGCGGAAATACACTGTAGAGGTACGGTAGGCATTTATTTATTACATGAGAAAGATTTTAAAGATATTGTTGCCAATTGTTTTCTGTCTGGGTGTTGTTTCTCCTTGGTTTGTTTTATCTTGCCCAATAATTAGCTCAACTTGCAATGTGCAGAACCTGATCATAAATGTGTTTGGGCATGGGCAAACTGTTGAAGTGTTGTTTTTTTTCACAAACATTTTCTCTGAGCATGGTGAAACCAATACTAATACATGTTCCAGTAATGTTGGTAAATGGGTGTTTCTTTGATTAGATGTTACCATTTGTGTGACATCCATGACAAAATATCAACCTACTTTTTTCACAAAATATTTCTTTTCTATAGATTAACTGATTGTTGAGGTTCATCAATAAATTTGTTTAAAGATAATGCCTCACCTGATTCAAAAGAAATAATCTAGTTTTATCATGCATGTTGAACTTGGTGTTGGACGAACGAGGACAGACAAAAATGAAGTTTTATGCATTTTCTCCATGAATCCTAAACATATTTATTGGTCATTGCTTTCCTAGCCCAAAAGTATCCCAAGTCTCAGAAATAAATATATCATTTAACTATGAATGCTCCTTTAGATCATAATTATGTCCAATATAAAATAATGTGTCGGACAAACGGAGACAGGAAAGTGGCCATAAAATGTCTAATTCCCTCTATTCCAGCATGAATTGATTCTAAAAGTTAGCTAGATGTGGAAATATAAGTAAATACTTACGAAAACTGTGTTCAAGTCTGTAATTGTTACTCACAAACGTTTAAACTGCCAAATAGTGTTGGACAAACGAGAGACAGACAGTGTCGGACAAACAGAGGACAGACAGTGTTGGACAAACAGAAGACGGACAGCGTTATAATGGGAATTGCATCCTATATGAATGCCTCAGAATATTTTCAGCTAGATAATAATTCATATAAAGTTGTTAACTGAGATTTGCCATTGAGAATGATAAAGGAAATCCATCTATTCCCCTGGTTCAACAAAAGTTGTCTATGTTAGTCCAACATGTCTGTCTTACATGTATGTTAGTCCAACCTGTCTGTCTTATGTTCCAACATGTCTGTCTTCTGTTAGTCCAACCAACATAAATTGGCGATATTCTGTATTCTTATTGACAAAAAGATTGGTAATGTTTTTAAATGATTTGCAAATGACAAAATTCATGTTCATGAATGCCAGATGATAAGTCAATTTGTCTCTCAACAGCTTGAACACTGTTTTATCTGAGCATCAGGTGCCGCCTGTAACACAAATTTGGTTCGTCCAACACAAGGACAGACACATTTATTTTTGAGTCTGTGAGTTCTCAGGTTAACATTAACAAAGTATTACCCATAAGTCACGTCAATGGACAAAGTCAGATGGCATTGAACACTTGTCATTATTGAGCCATGCAATATTTGGAGAATTAGACCACTTTGTGGTCGGACGAACATAGGACAGACAATATTAACTTGATTATTAAAATGTATTTTTTCTTCAACCCAACTAAGGTAGATCAAATTTGACTCACTTCAGTTACAAGTACAAGCATCATCAACATTTTGATGAAATTGGTAGTAAATTTGTCCATCTGGTTCAACAGTTTTCCAGCATAAAGATGCCATGGCCAGAGAGGACAGACAATGTTAGTCCGACCAGAAATATTAAAGAAATCATATTTTTTCGATAAATGAGTTGATATGAACATTAAATTGTACATAGAAACATAGTTTTGGTATCAATTTTGTGTGATCACCACTAAACATTTATTCAACTGAATGTTTGATGGCAAATAACACAATCAAAAGGTAGTATGGTAAAAGCATGTCACAGTCAAAATGCAAGAAAACAGCCCATTATGATTAGATTTTAATCTTTTTTAGTAATTAACTTTCACAACTGCCTTCCGTATTATAGAATGTATCTGAACAGTTGTC